>JAZHYW010008033.1:0-17997 GCA_037355805.1 Ixodes ricinus | reverse complement strand
TCTGTAGCCGCAGCAAGAATGCACGGATGGTCAAACTTACTTGCCAGTTATTAGTACACCATTCACTATCGAAAGGGTGGTTTCATTGGAAATGCAGACGGGTAGTCAAGTGTCTTTGGATGGATCCATGGGCGAGTTTGGTATTCATGATGTAGAAAATAGCGCAAAATTAAATTCACTCACTGAAAAAACACGCACACCAGAAAGAAAAAAAAGATCACTCACGTCGCGCTAACTTACAACTCTGAGGTAATATGTGTGATAAACATTGCCATATGTTTGGTACAGAAGACAAAGGAGCGAGATATAATAAATTTTCACACGGGTAAAAGAAAGGGGAAGAAGACGAAAATACAAACTGAGTTATAAGTTAGCGCAACTTCAGTGATGTTTTTTTCTGGTGTGCCCGTATTTCCAGTGTTGAGGAGTTTAATTTTGCGCTATTTCCTACCTGAAGGGTTGTCAAGGTTACCGTTACCTTGCCCGCGGACGCAGGCAGCTGTTCACTACTTCTCGCCCTTTTCCGGACATGCCGCTACACAGCTGAATATGTCGCAAACGAAACTGAGAAAGACGAGCAGCTGAGGTAAGTTAGCGAGATGACTTGCCATGGTTGGCCCAAAGTTGGTGACAAAGAACTGGAACTGTACTTCGTCAGACGGTACAAACTATCATTGGACATGAACTGACTCATATGGAACAACCGCGTGGCTATTCTAGGTTAATTGAGAAGAAGTGTGCTGGATCTCCTGCACGAAGAACATCCAGGCATTGACAAGATGAAAATGATTGTTCGGGGGATCGGTATGGTGGCCCAGCATTAAGAAAGACTTTGAAGAGTCTGTCGAGTAGTGCTACATTTGTGACAGTGTCCGCACTTCGGTATCAACAGCACCGTTACCAACAGGGTTGTGGTGTTTCAACTAATGGGAACGCGTCCACCTGGACTTTGCCGAAAGAGATGGCAAGACCTTTCTGGTTATGGTTGACTCGCACTCCGAGTGGGTTGAGGTCAAACTCATGCCTAGCACTACGGCTCAAAAAACAGTAGAGTTTGTACGGTTGGTGTTTGCGTCCCATGGGCTGCCGGTTGAAGTTGTGATAGAATATGGTCAGCAATTCCTTCAAAGAAGGGCTGCTTTTACGCTCTACCGCCACAGTACCCTCCCAGAAGTAGCCTCCTCAGTTATCGGGACATTAGCACCGACTCCCTTCTCCGCAACGCTAATTGGCGGACGCTACAGCATCGTAGACACGTCGCCTCCATCCAGCTGTTTTGTCGTGTTATGAGTGCGGACGACGTGGACCGCCCCAACACACCGCGTCTCAACAGGCGTGCCGGTCGTCTGCAACCGGTGCTGACGCGCACTCTCCGCCACAGAGAACACGCCTCCTACGAGCCGCTGAGCTCTGGTTCACCCCTACCCTCGGAGTTGACCGCAGTGATTCCTAATGACAGGGATTTCATAAAAGAACTCTGTCAGTTAATATCCCGGGAGGATGGCTGGCTCCTGTGACCCGACTCCCGCTGGCTAAAAGCGCCTTGGTGCTGAAATATTTTTTTTATTTTCGTCGCTGGGTGTCGGCCGGCGCGGGCGGGGATCGGAGGGTTGTTTCGGTGTTAGGCTGGGACTCGTGCCCAGCCGGCGAGAAGACGCGGCACTTCCGTCCGGTCTGTGCTTGCGCTTGGACGATGTTCGGTGGTTGGGAGCCGTCGGCGCTGGGACGTTCTTGTCTAGCGGGTGTAACTGTGACACGCTTTCCAGATCCCCCTTCCCTATTTTTCTCTTCCTTAAAGTATTTGTATATATATTGTATCTACCAATAACCTCCAGGTGGACGGCGAGGGCACACAGAGTGCATGGGCTCCCTGCCTTTTCTTCTCGCCTGCACGCCTGATGCACTCGAGTACAATAAAACTATTGAACTATTGAATTCGCTTGTCATGAGTTTCAAGAATTCCTTCATAAGAATGGCGTCAAGCATACGCTAACGCCGCCATACCACCTACAGCCAAAATAATGACAGCACAAGCAGTATGCGGCACAGGATTGACAATTTTCTTTTTTTATATACAAAATGACATTGCATTTGTTTACGGGCGAAACTCCCAGTGAACATTTTTTCGGGAGAAAAACTGCGAACGCGGTTATCTATCTTTAAAACCAAACATGCCAACGAGCAGTGCAGACCAAAATGGAGAGCATGAAGAAGAGCTCGAATAAACGCCGTGGTATATGCTCGCACTGTTTCTGTGGGGGATGCGGTAACGGTGAACTATCGTGACAGGTGAGAGTGTCAAATGGTTTTGTAGAAGAGTGATCAAGGTTGTGTCTAATGTTACATTTTTGGTACGGGCACAACAGCGCGTCAAATTTGTCCATGCAAATCATTTGGGTGCCGCGAACTCTGTGCATAACCCTGTGCCAAAACAAGTCGCTCAACTGTACTGGCCTGCACTGCCTGATAACGCTCACGCTGAAGATATCACTTGTGGAAACTAAAGTCCCTTGATACTTCATTTTGCCAAGTAACGACAACCGATACATATGACAAAGCGCATTCCGCTGGAACAAAATGGCGGCATTCAGTTCGAACCTCTGCTGCGCGCTGCCATTCGCTTCCTGAAACCTGCTTCGTCACGCATTCGGCGCTTCAAAGAGTGTCGCTACTTGTAGGAACCTCTTGTCTAGGAACCTTAGTGGAAACAGCTGACGACACCGGTCGCGCAGGAATTAGTCGAAGTTGCCCCTTTCACCCACACGTCTCTCCTCGATGACGGACTAGCGCCAGAAGACCACCAGACAGGCTGACGTATCATTGAGTGTGAAAATAGAATTGAATTGTAGAAGTCATGTTATTTCCCATATGCGGTTGTACCACACTGGCTAAATTTATCATCTACAGCTGAGAGACAAGTCGCCCGTTGAGGCAGACTACGTTCCAGGCTGTATGGACATAAACACACACCACATTTTATACCTGTGCCTTACAAAGCGTTTACACTTGTGTAATAGTGTCTGTGAACTAAAAGGGAAAGGAACGTTGTGTTGGTGACTTGCATTGTCACATCGCTGGGTGATGTATCCGCTCCACGCATGCGCGCCCTATGTTATCGTTTGGCGCTCTGGCTATAAGCCCATAGCGCCGCCGCTGGTGGCCGTTTAATTCATCCCTGTACGTTCTTAGTCGATTGACCATGTTGTCAATATAAAAATTACTGGAAGACTCTTAAGGCTGCTTACGTGTAGGAAGGCGAAAGGCATTATAGTCCTGCGGGTAAAATGTTTTCGAGTAATGTTTCTACCCGTATTAAAGGCTTCACGGATTCCGCGAGGAAGCATCTGCGTTTCCGTGCACGTATCGAGGACAACGTTAAGGACGGCGTCTAGTTGGACGTCAAGAACGACGTCGACAACTACCTCTAGGACGACCTCTAGGACAACCTTTAGAACGACGTAAAGGATGACGTCGAGGACGACGTCCTAGAGATCGACGCCAAGGACGGCGTCAAGGACGACCTCCACGACGACGTCAAGGACGAGCGTTTAGAACGACGCCGAGGACGACCTCTCGGATGACCTCAAGAGCGACGTCAAAAATAGCGTCTAGGACGACGCCGAGGATGGCGTCCTAGAGGACGTCGTCTACAGCCACGTTTGCCTGCCGAAGCCGCCGTTGACCTAGACGCTGCTGCCGCTATCGGGGCCGTAGATGTAGACAGGGTCCCCCTCACAGTCCGTCGCACGAAACACACAACGGCCACAAATGATGTCCGAAGCGCGCCTTTTGTACACGGCGCTCCGGCGGTGATGTCACTCTCCCAGCACCTGAGCGTGAGCGTGAGCGACGCGAGCTTGATGACGTATTGTTTGGCCATCTTGCGGGCACAACGCCGCCGCTTTTTCGCGAAATGGGACAAGTAAGGCTTTCGCCTTGAAAGGTAAGCCCGGCGTCTGTCCGTACATCCCACAACGTAGGGCACCGTAAATTTGTCTGCTAAATTTAGCGGGGAAGCTTGAATTATTCGTCTGTAGGCCCCGTGTGCGTCCAATCGCCCGACATCAATTTTCCCGCCAAATTTATCGGTGGAACTAATAGGTACATAGGTCACGTGGACGCAATTTTTCGCTGAATTTAGCGGGGAAACTGAATCCGTGCGTAGGTCACGTGACGTAAATTTTATCGGCTAACTTTAGCGGTGAACCTGAATTCATCTGTAGATCCCGTGACGTCAGGTCACCTTACATCGTTTTCCCGCCAAAGTTAGCGGGGAGACTAATTGGTGCATAGGTCACGTGATGTCAATTTGTTCGCTAAATTTAGCGGGGAAACTGGAATTCGTTTAAGCTCGCGCCGTCAGCAAAACCAGAGGGACGAGTCCGTAACAGCGGCCGCTATATAATGTGAAGAGGTTCTGCTAAGATTTGATAAAAGTAGGCCAATCATGCTATCAGCGGGGCTCCGAAAACAGTACTCAAAGTTTGGTTAGCACGAGGCTGCGAAGCGAAAGAGACACGCATCGCGAAATGAATGATAAGAGGATTTAGGATATCCTTCATTCACTCTCGTCAACGTAAACGCAAGAAGCAAAGTAAATAAAACGTGCTCAACACATGTTTTTTTCAGACGATTCGGACATAGTTGCTATTACTGAAACATGGTTGCATGCTGATATTAATGATGAAATAACTTCACCATTTGACCGAATTTCTGGAAAAGATAGAAATCCGAAAGGAGGCGGAGTAGCAATATTGCTAAAAAATGATTGATACAATCCTAGTCCATGACACCACATTGAGTCGGTCCGGATCAAGTTAAATACGTATGATGGTCTTGGTCTCATTGCAGAGATAAATGGACCACCCTATGCTTCATAAAGTGTACTAGAAAAACTATACGACTCTGTAAACACGTGAAGACATTTGTGCGCAAATATTCTAATCGCAGGCGATTTTAATCCTGCAAACATCGACAATAAATATAAAAAGTTTATTGCCACTGCCCCTTCTGCGTTACCCTCGGTTTCTCAGCAGGGCGGACTCTTTTGGAGAAAATCAGGATCGCTGACGTTGATCTTGAAATATTTCGCCACTGGTTCCACACGCCAATAGCCCACAGCGTCCGATGAAGGACGGTGTGGTGCTGCACTGCCTCCGCGTATCTTCGGCGTCGATGTCGAAAGAGGGCGACGCCAAACAGGATTTTGGGGAACTTCTTCGTGATGCTGCATATCTGAGTGATAAAATTGTGCAGAGTGAAAGCAAATATCAGGACATTTATGATTTCGCCGCAGTGGGCAGGGACTTTGAAATCCATCCACAACGCGACTTCTGCGGTATGTCGCTGATGACATATGCAAGGAATTGGTCAAGCATCAAAACTGTGCCATACGAGTGGAGAAAGAATTATTTCATGAATCAAAGCGTCACACCAGAACTAGAGAAAAATGGTCCCACACTGGTCCTGCTTGTCAAAAGCGTTATACGTAGAATATTTACTTATTTATGTACCCCCAAAGCCTTCTAAGGCAATTGTGAACTTTTGATAAGTACGACGTTTGATAATAACTCGTCGCAAATGGTCCCATGCCCTACGAGAATTTCAAGAACAAGCAGCAGGATGCACAACCTCATCTTTGTGTCAGAAGAGTTCTTACGGAACACCGTTTCCTGCCATGCTAAAGAGCGCGTTTCAGATCACTATTTGGTTTCGTATGAATGTGTGCGAAGCACTTTCTACGAAGAAAACGGACTGGGTGGCTAAGGTCCCTGCTTACACTTTGCCACTGGCGGAAAATGCTTTATTCCCCCTCGAATAGACCGACCTCACTGAGTGTTCCGCGCATCCGTGACGCCGCCATCGGTCTAGTTCATAGGAGGCAGGAGGCCAGGTCGCGAGACAGCTTCGTGCAGCCTCGTGCTCTGCTAGCGCAGACCCTTGGCGGGGTTGTCGCTCGTCCAGAGAACTACGAATCCCACGATGCCCGTCCGGCAGCAGGGGCGGAATGAAACTGGCTGTGAGATTGGTCTATAATCATTTCACGATTTCTGCGAGTGAAGTGTACGTAACATAAACGTTCATGATCTGTTTCGTTTTTTAGCAACAAAGTTTACATTTGTGTAAATAAATTTGAGCCCGCACGTTGCAAACGCATACGAGAACGTAACCCTTGAATCACTCGAGAGGTTTTGCATCTTAAGCGTAAAATTAATAGGATTGTAATTTACAAACGAATATAGGCAAGTCGAATACATCTCAACTTCGAAGGCAAATGAGGTGAATGGTTCAACAATCAAATGGATGCTTTCCCACTATGACATTATAGAAACATTTTAGTGTCTAATCCTATGAAATATTGGCGATATTTAACACAGAGCAACCAGTCACTGTGATAATACAAAATGAAGTAGACATCGATGATTCTTTCGAGAGTATTAAAGAATTGAACCATTACTTTTCTTCAGTTTCCAGAACTCGTAACTATATTCCAGAGGTTGAGGCCCCCCCCCCGCTTTTTAGTATTTCGAATGCTACGATAACCAAGAAAGGAATTTTTACGGCATCAATTGACCTTGACACTAAAAAATCAATAGGACCAGATCAGAATCCAGACATACTTCTGAGAAGGTATGCGAACTCACGACCTAATTTTTCCGCATGCTTGCTGGTGACCAGTGTAAGTGGCCCGAGGACCAGTCAAGCTGCCTACTGCAGCTTTTTTCCTTGGGCCCCCATCATTTGATGGAAATAAAAAGTTATTATTTTTATATTGTTTTTTACAGTTGTGCAAATCACTTGAATATGGACAAATTTCTGATGATTGAAAAACTGCTAAAATTGATCCTATGTTTCAAACGGGCAACAGTCATCGCGTTAATAAACCACCGGCCTGTGTCTCTTTTCTGCAATAGTGCAAAATAGTTGGAGCATGTTCTTTTCGCAGTCAGCGTGCCTTGTCTCGTCAGAGGTTGTTTCGAAATTCTGTGAAGTTGAAAAGTGAAGCCGCCGATTAACTCCGTGCTGATTGGCAAAGCCAGATGATGGCGCGACACACCATTTCAGACAGCGGCATTTTGACGGTACGAGGCCATCGCAGTAGAAAACCGTTCTGCGCCAGGCGGCAGTCAAACCAAGACTATTTAGATGATTAAGCGAGTGTTTTTCCAGCACGTACACATATACATACATATAGATAGATATATACGGCAGAAAACGCACTTGAGACGGTTGTTGGAGTTTCTAGAACATATTATTCGTAAAGTTCGTCGACGTTTCGGCCTGAGATAGACCTTTTTCGAGACATTCAAGATTTACATTCCCTGCGATTAAACCCCCCCCTCCCCGCCTATCAGTTCGGTCACAGCGATAAAACCTATAACACTGAACACAATAAAAAAATTTCATTATCGGGAATAACACTCGAAAGCCAAGTTTCTGTAACAATAACAACGTCACCCGACGCCGCGTCAATGACGGAGGACAAGTCATCGCGGTTGCGATCAATACTTCTAATGTTTGTAAACAAAACTGAAATATTTTTTGAAAAAGATTGGGAACGAAATGGTTTCTTAATCGCGACATTTTTTAACTTCAAAGTGGCAGATTTGTTGACGCAGTATTCGATTCGTTTGAGCTGCCCTCACAGATTTAGTTAGTCTCGTAATTGAAAATAAATAGTTTATTCCCCAAATGTAATCTATCAACGCGAAGTTTGTAGAGGCCTCCCTGAGCTCGGGCAGAACTATGGAAGCATTTTCCTGGCGAATTGAACATTCCTTGGGCCTCCCTTCTGACTGCCCCGACACCTTGCGGTACACTGTTACGTCAAAGTGCACTGGCGGGAACTTTGAATTGGGCCTCGTATTTCTATTTTTATAAAAAAAACTACGCAACCTCTATAGTGAAATAATTTTTTTGTTATGTCCTGATTTGCCATTTCAACGCCTAACATAAAAAAATTATTTTGGCGTGTCAGAGGTCTTTTAGATTTATCTGCTAAATTTAGCGGGGAACTTGAATTCGTCTGTTGGTACCGTGGCGTCCAATTACGACAACGTCGAGGACGACGTCAAGGACGGCGTTTAGAACGACACCGAGGACGACCTCTTGGAGGACCTCAAGAGCGACGTCAAGAATGGCGTCTAGGACGACGTCGCGGATGACGTCCTAGAGGACGTCGTCTACAGCCACGTTTGCCTGCCGAAGCCGCCGTAGATGTAGACGCTGCTGCCGCTATCGGGGCCCTAGATGTAGACAGGGTCCGCTCACAGTCCGTCGCACGAAACACACAACGACCACAGATGAAGTCCGAAGCGCGTCTTGTGCACACGGCGCTCCGGCGGTGATGTCACTCTCCCGCACTTGAGCGTGAGCGTCCTGCCGAAGCCGCCGTAGATGTAGACGCTGCTGCCGCTATCGGGGCCGTAGATGTAGACAGGGTCCCCTCACAGTCCGTCGCACGAAACACACAACGACCACAGATGAAGTCCGAAGCGCGCCTTGTGCACACGGCGCTCCGGCGGTGATGTCACTCTCCCGCACTTGAGCGTGAGCGTCCTGCCGAAGCCGCCGTAGATGTAGACGCTGCTGCCGCTATCGGGGCCGTAGATGTAGACAGGGTCCCCTCACAGTCCGTCGCACGAAACACACAACGACCACAGATGAAGTCCGAAGCGCGCCTTGTGCACACGGCGCTCCGGCGGTGATGTCACTCTCCCGCACTTGAGCGTGAGCGTCCTGCCGAAGCCGCCGTAGATGTAGACGCTGCTGCCGCTATCGGGGCCGTAGATGTAGACAGGGTCCCCTCACAGTCCGTCGCACGAAACACACAACGACCACAGATGAAGTCCGAAGCGCGCCTTGTGCACACGGCGCTCCGGCGGTGATGTCACTCTCCCGCACTTGAGCGTGAGCGTCCTGCCGAAGCCGCCGTAGATGTAGACGCTGCTGCCGCTATCGGGGCCGTAGATGTAGACAGGGTCCCCTCACAGTCCGTCGCACGAAACACACAACGACCACAGATGAAGTCCGAAGCGCGCCTTGTGCACACGGCGCTCCGGCGGTGATGTCACTCTCCCGCACTTGAGCGTGAGCGTCCTGCCGAAGCCGCCGTAGATGTAGACGCTGCTGCCGCTATCGGGGCCGTAGATGTAGACAGGGTCCCCTCACAGTCCGTCGCACGAAACACACAACGACCACAGATGAAGTCCGAAGCGCGCCTTGTGCACACGGCGCTCCGGCGGTGATGTCACTCTCCCGCACTTGAGCGTGAGCGTCCTGCCGAAGCCGCCGTAGATGTAGACGCTGCTGCCGCTATCGGGGCCGTAGATGTAGACAGGGTCCCCTCACAGTCCGTCGCACGAAACACACAACGACCACAGATGAAGTCCGAAGCGCGCCTTGTGCACACGGCGCTCCGGCGGTGATGTCACTCTCCCGCACTTGAGCGTGAGCGTCCTGCCGAAGCCGCCGTAGATGTAGACGCTGCTGCCGCTATCGGGGCCGTAGATGTAGACAGGGTCCCCTCACAGTCCGTCGCACGAAACACACAACGACCACAGATGAAGTCCGAAGCGCGCCTTGTGCACACGGCGCTCCGGCGGTGATGTCACTCTCCCGCACTTGAGCGTGAGCGTCCTGCCGAAGCCGCCGTAGATGTAGACGCTGCTGCCGCTATCGGGGCCGTAGATGTAGACAGGGTCCCCTCACAGTCCGTCGCACGAAACACACAACGACCACAGATGAAGTCCGAAGCGCGCCTTGTGCACACGGCGCTCCGGCGGTGATGTCACTCTCCCGCACTTGAGCGTGAGCGTCCTGCCGAAGCCGCCGTAGATGTAGACGCTGCTGCCGCTATCGGGGCCGTAGATGTAGACAGGGTCCCCTCACAGTCCGTCGCACGAAACACACAACGACCACAGATGAAGTCCGAAGCGCGCCTTGTGCACACGGCGCTCCGGCGGTGATGTCACTCTCCCGCACTTGAGCGTGAGCGTCCTGCCGAAGCCGCCGTAGATGTAGACGCTGCTGCCGCTATCGGGGCCGTAGATGTAGACAGGGTCCCCTCACAGTCCGTCGCACGAAACACACAACGACCACAGATGAAGTCCGAAGCGCGCCTTGTGCACACGGCGCTCCGGCGGTGATGTCACTCTCCCGCACTTGAGCGTGAGCGTCCTGCCGAAGCCGCCGTAGATGTAGACGCTGCTGCCGCTATCGGGGCCGTAGATGTGAGACAGGGTCCCCTCACAGTCCGTCGCACGAAACACACAACGACCACAGATGAAGTCCGAAGCGCGCCTTGTGCACACGGCGGCTCCGGCGGTGATGTCACTCTCCCGCACTTGAGCGTGAGCGTCCTGCCGAAGCCGCCGTAGATGTAGACGCTGCTGCCGCTATCGGGGCCGTAGATGTAGACAGGGTCCCCTCACAGTCCGTCGCACGAAACACACAACGACCACAGATGAAGTCCGAAGCGCGCCTTGTGCACACGGCGCTCCGGCGGTGATGTCACACTCCCGCACTTGAGCGTGAGCGTCCTGCCGAAGCCGCCGTAGATGTAGACGCTGCTGCCGCTATCGGGGCCGTAGATGTAGACAGGGTCCCCTCACAGTCCGTCGCACGGAAACACACAACGACCACAGATGAAGTCCGAAGCGCGCCTTGTGCACACGGCGCTCCGGCGGTGATGTCACTCTCCCGCACTTGAGCGTGAGCGTCCTGCCGAAGCCGCCGTAGATGTAGACGCTGCTGCCGCTATCGGGGCCGTAGATGTAGACAGGGTCCCCTCACAGTCCGTCGCACGAAACACACAACGACCACAGATGAAGTCCGAAGCGCGCCTTTGTGCACACGGCGCTCCGGCGGTGATGTCACTCTCCCGCACTTGAGCGTGAGCGTCCTGCCGAAGCCGCCGTAGATGTAGACGCTGCTGCCGCTATCGGGCCCTAGATGTAGACAGGGTCCGCTCACAGTCCGTCGCACGAAACACACAACGACCACAGATGAAGTCCGAAGCGCGCCTTTTGCACACGGCGCTCCGGCGGTGATGTCACACTCCCGCACTTGAGCGTGAGCGTCCCTGCCGAAACCGCCGTAGATGTAGACGCTGCTGCCGCTATCGGCGCCGTAGATGTAGACAGGGTCCCCTCACAGTCCGTCGCACGAAACACACAACGACCACAGATGAAGTCCGAAGCGCGCCTTTTGCACACAGCGCTCCGGCGGTGATGTCACACTCCCGCACTTGAGCGTGAGCGTCCTGCCGAAGCCGCTGTAGATGTAGACGCTGCTGCCGCTATCGGCGCCGTAGATGTAGACGGGTCCGCCTCACAGTCCGTCGCACGAAACACACAACGACCACAGATGAAGTCCGAAGCGCGCCTTTGCGCACGGCGCTCCGGCGGTGATGTCACACTCCCGCACTTGAGCGTAAGCGTGAGAGACGCGGAGCTTGATGACGTATTGTTTGGCCATCTTTCGGGCACAACGACGCCGCTTTTTCGCGAAATAGGACAAGTAAGGCTTTCGCCTTGAAAGGTGATCTCCGGCGACTGTCCGTACTTCCCAGAACGCGCGCCTAAATTTGTCTGCTAAATTTAGCGGGAAGTTGAATTCATCTGTAGGTCCCGTGACGTCCAATCGCCCGACATCAATTTTCCTGCCAAATTTATCGGGGAAACTAATAGGTGCATATTTCACGTGACGGCAATTTGTTTGCTAAATTTAGCGGGGAAACTGAATCCGTGAGGTCACGTGACCTAAATTTTTCGGCTGAATTTAGCGGTGAACCTGAATTCGTCTGCAGCTCCGGTGACTTCAGGTCACGTTACATCAATTTCTCGCCAAAGTTAGCGGAGACAAATTGGTACATAGGTCACGTGACGGCAATATTTTTGCTAAATTTAGCGGGAAACTGAATCCGTGCGTAGGTCACGTGACCTAAATTCTTCGGCTAAATTTAGCGCTGAACCTGAATTTGTCTGCAGCTCCGGTGACTTCGGGTCACGTTGCGTCAATTTCCCGCCAAGGTTAGCGGGCGACAAATTGGTAGCATAGGTCACGTGACGGCAATTTTTTCGCTAAATGTATCGGGGAAACTGAATTCGTTTACGCTCGCGCCGTCGCAGAACCCAGAGGGACGAGCCCGTCACCGCAGCCGCTATAAAATGTGAAAAGGTCTGTCTCAGGCCGAAACGTCGACGAACTTTACGAATAATATGTTTCGGAGACTCCAACATCCGTCTCAAGTGCGTTTTCTGCCGCATATACTTTTCGTCATCCTGCGCTTTGTTCTCTCTCTCTCTCTCTCTCTCTCTCTCTCTCTCTATATATATATATATATATTGCCGCCCGCAGAGCCGAGAAAGCAACGCTCGGTCACGGTCTTCTAGAAGATTCCCATTCATTCTCGCACTAATTGTAACTTTCCCTTTGCTTTGTTGTTCTCGAAAGTGCCAGTTCATCCTCGCCCCGAGCGCGCGACGCCCGAGCCTCCTTTGCCGAACTTTCGAGATAGCGACGCACTGTAGATAAGCAGCTACCCGCGACCTTGTCGAGTCAGAGTCCCGCTCGCTGCTCTGTTGTCGCCGCCGAATCGCCGCCTGCTTTTCTGCTGCCTCGACGCTCTTTCGTTCTTTACTTATTTTTGGTTGGCACAAGTTCGCCTATTAAACCGTTATTTTTGAGTTCACTGCTCGTCTTCGTGTCACCTCCGTTCGTGACATTTCTGGTGGAGGTGCGGGGTAGAAGAAGGCCACGACGATGACCGCTCCACCCGTCGTTTACCTGCCCGTCGCCCCTCGGACTCCGACGCCTTTCCACGGGGAGATCCACGAGGACGTCGAGGACTGGATCCAACATTACGAGCGCGTGGCACGCCATAACGGATGGACCGCCGAGCAGTACCTGCAGAACCTCTACTTTTCGTTGGAGGGTACTGCGAGGCACTGGTTCGAGAACCACGAGGCTGCGCTCACGTCGTGGGACGCCTGCGTCACCGAGCTGAAGCGGGCGTTCATGAATCAGCATCGCAGGCAGCGGGCCGAAGACCTTCTCCAGGCGAGGACTCAAGGCCCCAACGAAACGGTCACCAGTTTCGTTGAAGACATCCTCCGCCTGAGCAGCCGCGCCGACCCGCAAGCCACCGACGAGAAGAAGTTACGCTTCCTTATGAGAGGCGTGAAAAGCGAAATCTTCGGCGGACTTATTCGCAACCCCCGACGACCGTCGAAGAATTTGTTGCCGAAGCAACAAACATCGAGCGGGCGTTAATGGCCCGAGCGCGCCACTACCATCGGCTCAACGACGTTTCGACTCTGGCAGCGGCAAGCTCCGAGTTCAGCACCAGCACCGACGAGCTTCGCGAGATGATCCGTCAAGTCGTTCGCGAAGAACTCAAGAAACTGCTGCCTGCTGCCGACCCCCGGCTTCGCTGTCCATCGCCGAAGTTGTGAGGGAAGAGCTTGAGAGAGCCATCGAACCACGGGCTTCTGTCAACCCTGCTCCGCTCGAGCAATCGACGGTGAGCTACGCCGCCATGGCCCGACGACCGCCACCTGCTGCCAGTCAACCTCCTGCGCCACGACGACGTGACGCTCCAGCGCCGCAGTACTCCCGACGACTCGACGAACGAACGGCAGCACGTCCGACCAGAGCAGACCTTCGCCGAGAAAAACCGACGTGTGGCGAACGGCCGACCGACGCCCGCTTTGTTACCATTGCGGGGAAGCCGACCATGTCTACCGCCGTTGCCCGTACCGGCAGCTGGGGCTACGCGGCTTCCACCCCGACGACCCGCGACCACGTTACGGCGAGCGACCCCGGGACATCGCCGAATACCTCCGCCGGTCGCCATCCCCGGGACCGTCTCCCCGCCGCGGTTTCCGATCGCCGTCACCACAACGCCCTGCATCGCCTCATCGTAGGTCCCGCCGAGAAAGCCTGTCCCCCTGCCTCGCCGGGAAAACTGAGTGCGGCAATACCGGGAGGTGGTATTGCCGATGACGAACGACGCCAATATCCTCCACAAACGCCGGAGGGCTCCCACACCAGCGACGAGACGCATAGGAACGACGGTTCTGCGACGGTGTCGAATAACCTCGACGTTACCATCGACGGCCACGACGCGAAGGCACTCGTCGACACCGGAGCAGACTATTCCGTTTTAAGTGGGAAGCTCTCTCGCCGCCTTCGGAAAGTGATGACGCCGTGGGATGGCCCGAAAATACGAACCGCCGGCGGACATCTCATCACACCAGTGGGAAGGTGTACTGCGCGCGTGGACATCCACGGAGAAACCTGCCCCGTGAAATTCGTCGTCCTCAAGGACTGTTCGAGAGACGTCATCCTTGGCATGGACTTCCTCTCTGAGTACGGTGCCGTGATCGACCTTGGAGCAAACAGGTTGACGCTGCGAAAGCCCGTTCTACCTCCGGAGGGATTCAAAACGACGCCTGCCGCGGAGGGATACAAAACGACGCCAGCCGCCGTCCGAGTCATTGCGGACCACGTGAACCTGCCGCCACGGTCGAGTGTTCTGGTGCCCGTCGTGACCGATGCAGTTGCCCGCGGGAAAGTCCTTCTGGAGGGCAGCGTCCAACTGCTTCTCGGAAGAGGAATAGGCGTCGCAAGGGGCGTAACGGAGCTGCAGGATGGACGTACTGTGGTCCTCGTGACGAACTTTCGACCGGAGGCGCAGCACCTCACGAAAGGTGCCACCGTAGGACACGTTGAGGAACTCTGGGCCGACACCGAAATCGCCGCGATCTCCGACGAGCCCTCGCCGTGTCAGCCGCACAGTACACCACCGCCGCAGCTCGACGTCAACCCCAAGCTCAGTGCCACGGAACGACGACAGCTCGGAGACCTCCTCGCCGAGTTCGGCGACTGCTTTGCGACGACGTCGAGGGTGCGCCAGACAACAGTTGCTAAACACCGCATCATTACCAACGAGGACGCGCTCCCTGTGCATCGGCCGCCGTACCGGGTCTCCCCAAAGGAACGAGAGGCCATTCAGGAACAGGTGCAAGAGATGCTGAACGACGACATTATTCAGCCTTCGAGCAGCCCGTGGGCCGCTCCAGTTGTACTGGTGAAAAAGAAGGACGGAACGCTTCGATTCTGCGTTGACTACCGGCGGCTCAACGCGGTCACGAAGAAAGACGTGTATCCGCTCCCCCGCATCGACGACACGCTGGACCGGCTGCGCCACTCCCGATACTTTTCGTCGATGGACCTTAAGAGTGGCTACTGGCAGATCGAAGTCGACGAACGGGACCGAGAAAAGACTGCCTTCGTCACGCCCGACGGACTGTATGAGTTCAAGGTGATGCCCTTCGGACTGTGCACGGCGCCGGCAACGTTCCAACGTGTCATGGACACCGTCCTGGCAGGCCTCAAGTGGCAGAGTTGTCTCGTTTACCTCGACGACGTCGTGGTATTCTCGGCCAACTTCGACGAGCATTTGCGACGCCTTCGAGCCGTTCTTGAGGCTATCAGGACCGCAGGACTCACCCTGAAGCCGACGAAGTGCCGGTTTGCCTACGGCGAACTGAAGTTCCTGGGCCACGTTGTGAGCAACGAAGGTGTAAGTCCTGACCCTGAGAAAACTCGCGCCGTAGCTGCCTTTCCGCCGCCCACCGACAAAAAGGCCGTCCGAAGATTCCTTGGACTTTGCGCATACTACCGGCGATTCGTTCAGGATTTCGCCAAGCTTTCTGCGCCGCTCACGCACCTTACCAAAGACGCCGTGAACTTCGAATGGGGTGGAGAACAACAACAGGCATTCGACGAACTGAAGCGGCGGCTCCAGTCACCACCGATTCTCGGCCACTTCGACCAATCAGCCGAAACGGAAGTTCACACAGACGCCAGTAATACAGGACTCGGAGCGGTACTGGTCCAACGACAAGACGGTGCGGAGCGCGTGATCGCATACGCTAGCCGGACGCTGTCAAACGCGGAACGCAATTACTCGACGACCGAGAAGGAATGTCTGGCCGTCGTCTGGGCCATCACAAAATTCCGCCCGTACTTGTACGGGAGTCCTTTTCGGGTGGTCACCGACCACCACTCGCTGTGTTGGTTGGCGGGCCTGAAGGACCCATCGGGACGCCTCGCTCGGTGGAGCCTACGACTGCAAGAGTACGACGTGACCGTGGTCTACAGGTCAGGCCGAAAACACAGCGACGCCGACTGCCTGTCCAGGACCCCCGTCGAGTCGGCTACCGGCTGTGCCAAAGACGACGACGACGACGATCACTTTCTTGGGGCAGTAAGCGTTCACGGTATGGCAGCGCTCCAGCGGGACGATCCTGAGCTGCGCGCACTGATCGACCACTTGGAGGGACGAGGGGGTACGATTCCCCGAGTCTTCTCACGGGACCTGCCAAGATTCACCGTCCGGAGAGGTATCCTCTACAAAGAGAACTTCGGGGGCAGCAACTCGACGTGGCTCCTGGTGATTCCTGCTAGTCTCCGAGAAGAGATCTTCCAAGCCTGCCACGACGACCCAACATCTGGTCACCTTGGCTACAGTAGGACGCTAGCACGGATCCGAGAAAAATACTACTGGCCCAAGCTCCCGAAGACTGTCCACCTCTACGTCCGTTCGTGCCACGAATGCCAACGACGCAAGAAACCACCGACGAAGCCGGCAGGTCTCCTGCAACCGATATCGCCCCCGACTGCACCATTCCAGCAGATTGGAATGGATCTTCTCGGACCATTTCCGCCGTCGACGCAGGGAAACCGTTGGATAATCGTGGCAACTGATTATCTCACCAGGTACGCCGAGACAAAAGCACTCCCGTCGGGGACCGCCGTGGAAGTAGCCAAGTTCTTCGTGGAGTCTATCGTCCTCCGACACGGCGCTCCCCAAGTCCTGATTACGGACCGAGGATCCTCGTTCATGGCGCAACTGACACAAGAGATACTCCGCCTGAGCCACACCGACCACCGCCGGACCACGGCATACCACCCGCAGACCAACGGGCTGACGGAGCGACTAAATAAGACCATCGCCGACATGATTTCGATGTACGTGGACGTGGAACACAAGACGTGGGATGAAGTGTTGCCCTACGTCACGTTCGCGTACAATACGGCGATTCAAGAAACTACCGGCATTACACCTTTTCAGCTGGTGCACGGCAGAAAGGTGACGACGATGCTCGACGCCATGCTGCCCCACGACCCGACGGACGACGGCACCGACGACGCCCAGCTGGTCACCCAACGAGCAGAAGAGGTGCGCCAGCTAGCTCGCCTTCGCATAAAGGACCAGCAACGTGTCGACGCTGGTCGGTACAACCTTCGTCGCCGCGACGTAGAGTTCCAGCCCGGAGACAGGGTGTGGGTGTGGACGCCAATTCGCCGCCGCGGACTCAGCGAAAAACTGTTAAAACGCTACTTCGGACCCTACAAGGTCATCCGCCGCCTTGGGGACTTGAACTACGAGGTGCTCCCCGACGGAACCCGACCATCAGGACGCCGCCAGCCACGACCCGAAGTCGTCCACGTCGTTCGACTCAAGCCGTTCTACGCACGATAGGATTGCGATACTGCATGTTTATTTCGTTTCACCGTAAAATTTTTTAGCCATTTCTGTTTTCCTTTCACGTTGCATCGGGACGATGCACTTTTAAAACGGGGGATAATGCCGCCCGCAGAGCCGAGAAAGCAACGCTCGGTCACGGTCTTCTAGAAGATTCCCATTCATTCTCGCACTAGTTGTAACTTTCCCTTTGCTTTGTTGTTCTCGAAAGTGCCAGTTCATCCTCGCCCCGAGCGCGCGACGCCCGAGCCTCCTTTGCCGAACTTTCGAGATAGCGACGCACTGTAGATAAGCAGCTACCCGCGACCTTGTCGAGTCAGAGTCCCGCTCCTGCTCTGTTGTCGCCGCCGAATCGCCGCCTGCTTTTCTGCTGCCTCGACGCTCTTTCGTTCGTTTACTTATTTTTGGTTGGCACAAGTTCGCCTATTAAACCTTTATTT
>JAZHYW010008032.1:0-43717 GCA_037355805.1 Ixodes ricinus | reverse complement strand
TTGTGCTGAAAAATTACAATTTTAGGGCAATATTTGGAGAGATGAACCAAACAAAGTAGTGCAAATACCAAAAAAAAGTATATCGTTACATTCTGCTCCAACATCATCTTAACAAAACTGCTCTATTGGAACCGTGTTATCTTTTAATAGATTCTTCATGAAACATGAACCAGTGGGGCAAATGAGGGTCCGCACCATCATATTCGCAACGCTACAAATGCGCATGAACAGTATAAACCAATACATACATAATATCAAATGAAAGAAGATTGCATTGCCTATCGAACGACATCAATCCCACAAAACAGTATTCAAAGAGAAAATGAGTAATGACCTGCCAAAAAGTACCTAAACTGCCACATTCAGTGGAACCGTGGCCTTAAGGTAATACGATGCACTGCTTGCTACGTCGATGATATTCAAATTTCCGGTACAACACACGATAAATGCGCAGAAAACACTGAGCGTGTATTGAAACGACTACGCAAGCACGAAATTCGTGTAAATTCCAAAAGATTTTTTTCAGAAAAGTGTCAGGTATCTCCGACACCAGATAAGCAGCAATGTACTGCAGCCATCAAAACAAACTGTCGAAGCATTGCCAACTGTCGAAGCATTGCCAACTGTCGAAGCGGTGTCAAGGTTGTCAGAGTCACAAAACGAGAAAGAGTTGAATGCTTCCTCAGGTTTACTGAGCTTTTAAGCAAAGATTTTGCCGTGCCTTGCCTCAATACTAGAACCGATGAACAAACTGCTCAGAAAAGAAAACGCAAGGAACTGGACGCAGGAGTGTAAAGAAAGTTTTGAGTTTTGCAAACAACTGCTGTGTAGCAACGCAGTTCTTCAGCCCTTTGACGCAGCAAAACCGCTCAAACAGACGTGTGATGCGTCTTCTTACGGTATTGGTCCAGTTATTTCTTGTGTTGTCAACGGAGAAGAGAGGCCAGCGGCTTAAGCGTTTCGAGCGTTACGTGCCGTGAGCAGAACTACGCTCATATTAAAAGAGAAGCGTTCGCGATCGTGTAGGGCATACAGAAATTTTACAATTACCTGCATGGCCGCCTGTTTGCCATCGTGTCAGACCACCAACCGCTCATGCACATTTTTGATCCGAGAAAGCATTCTATACCCGTTTTCACCTCAAGAAAACAGCACTTTTTGCGCATTGTTCATACGCCGCGCGAAATGGTTCCCACCAGATTTGGTTGTCGGAGGCAGAGGCGATGCTTTTGGTGTTTGAAATGTGTACTCCTTGATAAGATAACATGTATCCACTCCAAAATGCTGCTAAGTATATCTTAAATCTCCACCTAAAGGTGAAATTTAGTAATCATCCGCGAGAAGCCGGACTTTTTTTCCTGCGGTTCTTGAGGTGAAAACAGGTATAGTTCTGTAGCCGCAGCAAGAATGCACGGATGGTCAAACTTACTTGCCAGTTATTAGTACACCATTCACTATCGAAAGGGTGGTTTCATTGGAAATGCAGACGGGTAGTCAAGTGTCTTTGGATGGATCCATGGGCGAGTTTGGTATTCATGATGTAGAAAATAGCGCAAAATTAAATTCACTCACTGAAAAAACACGCACACCAGAAAGAAAAAAAAGATCACTCACGTCGCGCTAACTTACAACTCTGAGGTAATATGTGTGATAAACATTGCCATATGTTTGGTACAGAAGACAAAGGAGCGAGATATAATAAATTTTCACACGGGTAAAAGAAAGGGGAAGAAGACGAAAATACAAACTGAGTTATAAGTTAGCGCAACTTCAGTGATGTTTTTTCTGGTGTGCGCGTATTTCCAGTGTGAGGAGTTTAATTTTGCGCTATTTCCTACCTGAAGGGTTGTCAAGGTTACCGTTACCTTGCCCGCGGACGCAGGAAGCTGTTCACTACTTCTCGCCCTTTCCGGACATGCCGCTAACAGCTGAATATGTCGCAAACGAAACTGAGAAAGACGAGCAGCTGAGGTAAGTTAGCGAGATGACTTGCCATGGTTGGCCCAAAGTTGGTGACAAAGAACTGGAACTGTACTTCGTCAGACGGTACAAACTATCATTGGACATGAACTGACTCATATGGAACAACCGCGTTGCTATTCTAGGTTAATTGAGAAGAAGTGTGCTGGATCTCCTGCACGAAGAACATCCAGGCATTGACAAGATGAAAATGATTGTTCGGGGGATCGTATGGTGGCCCAACATTAAGAAAGACTTTGAAGAGTCTGTCGAGTAGTGCTACATTTGTGACAGTGTCCGCACTTCGGTATCAACAGCACCGTTACCAACAGGTTGTGGTGTTTCAACTAATGGGAACGCGTCCACCTGGACTTTGCCGAAAGAGATGGCAAGACCTTTCTGGTTATGGTTGACTCGCACTCCAAGTGGGTTGAGGTCAAACTCATGCCTAGCACTACGGCTCAAAAAACAGTAGAGTTTGTACGGTTGGTGTTTGCGTCCCATGGGCTGCCGGTTGAAGTTGTGATAGAATATGGTCAGCAATTCCTTCAAAGAAGGGCTGCTTTTACGCTCTACCGCCACAGTACCCTCCCAGAAGTAGCCTCCTCAGTTATCGGGACATTAGTACCGACTCCCTTCTCCGCAACGCTAATTGGCGGACGCTACAGCATCGTAGACACGTCGCCTCCATCCAGCTGTTTTGTCGTGTTATGAGTGCGGACGACGTGGACCGCCCCAACACAACGCGTCCAACAGGCGTGCCGGTCGTCTGCAACCGGTGCTGACGCGCACTCTCCGACACAGAGAACACGCCTCCTACGAGCCGCTGAGCTGTGGTTCACCCTACCCTCGGAGTTGACCGCAGTGATTCCTAATGACAGGGATTTCATAAAAGAACTCTGTCAGTTAATATCCCGGGAGGATGGCTGGCTCCTGTGACCCGACTCCCGCTGGCTAAAAGCGCCTTGGTGCTGAAATATTTTTTTTTTCGTCGCTGGGTGTCGGCCGGCGCGGGCGGGGATCGGAGGGTTGTTTCGGTGTTAGGCTGGGACTCGTGCCCAGCCGGCGAGAAGACGCGGCACTTCCGTCCGGTCTGTGCTTGCGTTGGACGATATTCGGTGGTTGGGAGTCGTCGCCGCTGGGACGTTCTTGTCTAGCGGGTGTAACTGTGACACGCTTTCCAGATCCCCCTTCCCTATTTTTTTCTTCCTTAAAGTATTTGTATATATATTGTATCTACCAATAACCTCCAGGTGGACGGCGAGGGCGCACAGAGTGCATGGGCTCCCTGCCTTTTCTTCTCGCCTGCACGCCTGATGCATTCGAGTACAATAAAACTATTGAACTATTGAAATCGCTTGTCATGAGTTTCAAGAATTCCTTCATAAGAATGGCGTCAAGCATACGCTAACGCCGCCATACCACCTACAGCCAAAATAATGACAGCACAAGCAGTATGCGGCACAGGATTGACAATTTTTTTTTTTATATACAAAATGACATTGCATTTGTTTACGGGCGAAACTCCCAGTGAACATTTTTTCGGGAGAAAAGTGCGAACGCGGTTATCTATTTTTAAAACCAAACATGCCAAGAGCAGTGCAAACCAAAATGGAGAGCATGAAGAAGAGCTCGAATAAACGCCGTGGTATTGCTCGCACTTTTTCTATGGGGATGCGGTAATGGTGAACTTCGTGACAGGTGAGAGTGTCAAATGGTTTTGTAGAAGAGTGATGAAGGTTGTGTCTAATGTTACATTTTTGGTACGGGCACAACAGCGCGGCAAATTTGTCCATGCAGATCATTTGGGTGCCGCGAACTCTGTGCATCAACCCTGTGCCAAAACAAGTCGCTCAAATGTACATGCCTGCACAGCCTGACAACGCTCACGCTGAAGATAGACTTGTACTATTTGAGCGTGTTGGTGGTTTTTAAACATTTAGAAAGTGGAGACACATAAGGAACGATACAGACAGGACAAAGATTGCCCTGTCTGTCGTCCCTTGTGTGTCTCCACTTTCTCAAAGGTCTGAAGATACACGTGTGGAAACTAAAGTCTCCTGATACTTCATTTTACAAGTAACGACAACCGATACATATGACAAAGCGCATTCCGCTGGAACAAAATGGCGGCATTCAGTTCGAACCTCTGCTGCGCGCTGCCATTCTGCTTCCTGAAACCTGCATCGTCACGCATTCGGCGCTTCAAAGAATGTCGCTGCTTATAGGAACCCTCTTATCTAGGGACTTTAGTGGAAACGGCTGACGACACCGGTCGCGCAGGAACTAGTCGAAGTAGCCCCTTGCACCCACACGTCTCTCCTCGATGAAGGACTCGTGCCAGAAGACCACCAGACAGGCTGACGTACCATTGAGTGTGAAAATAGAATTGAATTGTACAAGTCGTGTTATTCCCATATGCGGTTCTACCACACTGGCTAAATTTATTGTCTACAGCTGAGAGACAAGTCGCCCGTTGAGGCAGACTACGTTCCAGGCTGTATGAACATACACACACTCCACATTTTATACTTGTGCCTTACAAAGTGTTTACACTTGTGTAATAGTGTCTGTGAACTAAAAGGGAAGGAACGTTGTGTGTGGTGACATGCATTGTCATATCGCTGTGTGGTGTATCTCGCCTCCACGCATGCGCGCCCTATGTTATCGCTTGGCGCTCTGGCTATAAGCCCATAGCGCCGCCGCTGTGGCCGTTTAATTCATTCCTGTACGTTCTTGACGATTGACCATGTTGTCAATATAAAAATTACTGGAAGACTTCTTAAGGCTGCTTACGTGTAGGAAGGCGAAAGGCATTATAGTCCTGCGGGTAAAATATTTTCGAGTAATGTTTCTACACGTATTAAAGGCTTCGACGGCTTCCGCGAGGAAGCATCTGCGTTTCCGTGCACATATCGAGGACAACGCTAAGGACGGCGTCTAGTTGGACGTCGAGAACGACGTCGACAACTACCTCTAGGACGCACCTCTAGGACAAACTTTAGAACGACGTAGAGGATGACGCTCGAGGACGACGTCCTAGAGATCGACGCCAAGGACGGCGTCAAGGACGACCTCCACGACGACGTCAAGGACGACGTCAAGGACGACGTTTAGAACGACGCCGAGGACGACCTCTCGGATGACCTCAAGAGCGACGTCAAGAATGGCGTCTCAGGACGACGCCGAGGATGACTTCCTAGAGGATGTCGTCTACAGCCACGTTTGACTGCCGATTCCGCACGTGGATCCAGACGCTGCTGTCGATGTCGAGGCCGTAGATGGAGACAGAGTCCGCTTCACAGTCCGTCGCACGAAACGCACAACGGCCACAGATGAAGTCCGAAGCGCGCCTTTTGCACACGGCGCTCCGGCGGTGATGTCACACTCCCGCACCTGAGCGCGAGCGTGAGCGGACGCGAGCTTGATGACGTATTGTTTGGCCATCTTTCGGGCACAACGACGCCGCTTTTTCGCGAAATGGGGTTGAGTAAGGCTTTCGCCTTGAAGGGTAAGCCCGGCGACTGTCCGTACTTCCCACAACGTAACGCGCCCTAAACTTGTCTGCTAAATTTAGCGGGGAAGTTGAATTCGTCTGTAGGTCCCGTGGCGTCCAATCGCCCGACATAAATTTTCCCGCCAAATTTATCGAGGAAACTAACAGGTACATAGGTCTCGTGACGGCAATTTTTTCGCTGAATTTAGCTGGGAAACCGAATCCGTGCGTAGGTCACGTGACGTAAATTTATCGGCTAACTTTAGCGGTGAACCTGAATTCATCTGCAGATCCCGTGACGTCAGGTCACCTTACATCGTTTTCCCGCCAAAGTTACGGGTAGACTAATTGGTGCATAGGTCACGTGATGTCAATTTTTTCGCTAAATTTATCAGGGGAAACTGAATTCGTTTACGCTCGCGCCGTCGCAAAACCAGAGGGACGAGTTTATAACAGCGGCCGCTATATAATGTGAAAAGGTTCTGCTAAGATTTGATAAAAATAGGCAAATCACTAGCTATCCAGCAGGACTCCGAAAACAGTACTCAAGTTTGGCACCACATTGTCCTGGTGGTGTCATGGCACCACCATGACACCACATTGAGTCAGTCCGGATCAAGTTAAATAAGTGTGATGGACTTAGTCTCATTGCAGAGATAAATGGACCACCATATGCTTCCTAAGCCTGTACTAGAAAAACTATACGACTCTGTAAACACGTGGAGACATTTGTGCGCAAATGTTCTAATCGCAAGCCGATTTTAATCCTCCAAACATCGACAATAAATATAAAACGTTTATTGCCACTGCCCCTTCTGCGTTACCCTCGGTTTCTCAGCAGGGCGGACTCTTTTGGAGAAAACCAGGACTCGCTGACGTTGATCTTGAAATATTTCGCCACCGGTTCCACACGCCAACAGCCCACAGCGTTCATGAAGGACGGTGTGGTGCTGCACTGCCTCCGCGTATCTTCGGCGTCGATGTCGAAGAGGGCGACGCCAAACAGGATTTTGGGGAACTTCTTCGTGATGCTGCATATCTGAGTGATGAAATTGTGCAGAGTAAAAGCAAATATCAGGACATTCATGATATCGCCACAGTGGAAGGGACTTTAAAATCCATCCACAACGCGACTTCTGCGGTATGTCGCTGATGACATATGCAAGAATACTGGTCAAGCTATTGAAACTGTTCCATACGAGTGGAGAAAGAATCATTTCATGAATCAAAGCGTCACACCAGAACTAGAGAAAAATGGTCCCACACTGGTCCTGCTTGTCAAAAGCGTTATACGTAGAATATTTACTTATTTATGCACTCCCAAAGCATTCTTAGGCAATTGTGAACTTTTTGATTAGTACGACGTTTGATAATAACTGGTCGCAAATGGTCCCATGCCCTACGAGAATTTCAAGAACAAGCAGCAGGATGCTCAACCTCATTTTTTTGTCAGAAGAGTTCTTACGGAACACCATTTCCTGCCATGCTAAAGAGCGCGATTCAGATCACGATTTGGTTTCGTATGAATGTGTACGAGCACTTTTTTCGAAGAAAACGGACTGGGGTGGCTAAAGTCCTCGCTTGCACTTTACCACTGGTGGAAGATGCTTTATTCCCCCTCGAATAGGACCGACCTCACTGAGTGTTCTGCGCAATCCATTGACGCCGCCATCGGTCTAGTTCATAGGAGGAAGGGGCTAGTTCGCGAGACAGCTCGTGCAGTCTCGTGCTCTGGTCGCGCAGACCCTTGGCGGGGTTGTCAGCGTGCCCAGAGAAAGACTACAATCCCACGATGCCCGTCGGCAGCAGGGGCGGAATGAAACTGGCTGTGAGATTGGTCTATAGTCATTTTACGATTTCTGCGAGTTAAGTGTACGTAACATAAACGTTCATGATGTGTGTTTTTTAGGAACAAAGTTTACATTTGTATAAATAAATTTGAGTTCGCACGTTGCAAACCAGTACAAAAACGTAACCCTTGAATCACTCGAGAGGTTTTGCGTCTTAAGCGTAAAATTAATACGATTGTAATTCACAAACGAATATTGGCAAGTCGAATATATCTCAACTTCGAAGGCAAATGAGGTCAATGATTCAACAATCAAGGGGATGCTTTCCCACTACGACATTATAGAAACATTTGAGTGTCTAATCCTATGAAATATTGGCGATATTTAACACAGAGCAACCAGTCACTGTGATAATACAAAAATGAAGTAGACATCGATGATTCTTTCGAGAATATTAAAGAATTGAACCATTACTTTTCTTCTTCAGTTTCCATAACTCGTAACTATATTCCAGAGGTTGACCCCCCCCCCCCCCTCTTTTTAGTATTTCGAATGCTACGATAACCAAGAAAGGAATTTTTACGGCATCAAATAACCTTGACACTAAAAAATCAATAGGACCAGATCAGACTCCAGACATACTTTTGAGAAGGTATGCGAACTCACGACCTCATTTTTCCGCATGCTTGCTGGTGACCAGTGTAAGTGGCCCGAGGACCAGTCAAGCTGCCTACTGCAGCTTTTTTCCTTTGGGCCCCCCATCATGTGATGGAAATAAAAAGTTATTATTTTTATATTTTTTTTAGAGTTGTGCAAATCACTTGAACATGGACAAATTTCTGATGATTGAAAAAACTGCTAAAATTGATCCTATCGTTTCAAACGGGCAACAGTCATCGCGTTATAAACCACCGGCCTGTGTCTCTTTTCTGCAATAGTCCAAAATAGTTCGAATATGTTCTTTTCGCAATCAGCGTGCCTTGTCTCGTCAGAGGGTGTTTAGAAATTGGTGAAGTTGAAAAGTGAAGCCGCCGATTTACTCCGTGCTGATTGGCAAAGCCAGAGGATGACGCGACACACCCCATCGCAGTAGAAAACCGTTCGCGCCAGGTGGCAGTCAAACCAAGACTATTTAGATGATTAAGCGAGTGTTTTACCAGCATGTCACAATACACACACACATATATATATATATATATATATATATACGGCAGAAAACGCATTTGAGACGGTTGTTGGAGTTTCTAGAACATATTATTCGTAAAGTTCGTCGACGTTTTCGGCCTGAGATAGACCTTTTTTCGAGACATTCAAGATTTACATTCCCTGCGATTAAACCCCCCCCTCCCCCGCCTATCAGTTCGGTCACAGCGATAAAACCTATAACACTGAACACAATAACAAAAATTTCATTATCGGGAATAACACTCGAAAGCCAAGTTTCTGTAACAATAACAACGTCACCCGACGCCGCGTCAATGACGGAGGACAAGTCATCGCGGTTGCGAACAATACTTCTAATGTTTGTAAACAAAACTGAAATATTTTTTGAAAAACATTGGGAACGAAATGGTTTCTAATCGCGACATTTTTTAACTTCAAAGTGGCAGATTTGTTGACGCAGTATTCGATTCGTTTGAGCTGCCCTCACAGATTTAGTTAGTCTCGTAATTGAAAAGAAATAGTTTATTCCCCAAATGTAATCTATCAACGCTGAAGTTTGTAAAGGCCTCCCTGAGCTCGGGCGAACTATGGAAGCATTTTCCTGGCGAATTGAACATTCTTGGGCCTCCTTCTGACTGCTCCGACACCTTGCGGTACACTGTTACGTCAAAGTGCACTGGCGGGAACTTTGAATTGGGCCTCGTATTTCTATTTTTTATAAAAAAAACTACGCAACTCTATAGTGAAATAATTGTTTTGTTATGTCCTGATTTGCCATTTCAACGCCTAACATAAAAAAAATTTTTTTGGCGTGTCAGAGGTCCTTTAGATTTATCTGCTAAATTTAGCGGGGAACTTGAATTCGTCTGTTGGTACCGTGGCGTCCAATTACGACAACGTCGAGGACGACGTCAAGGAGGGCGTTTAGAACGACACCGAGGACGACCTCTTGGAGGACCTCAAGAGCGACGTCAAGAATGGCGTCTAGGACGACGTCGAGGATGACGTCCTAGAGGACGTCGTCTACAGCCACGTTTGCCTGCCGAAGCCGCCGTAGATGTAGACGCTGCTGCCGCTATCTGGGCCCCAGATGTAGACAGGGTCAGCTCACAGTCCGTCGCACGAAACACACAACGACCACAGATGAAATCCGAAGCGCGCCTTGTGCACACGGCGCTCCGGCGATGATGTCACTCTCCCGCACTTGAGCGTGAGCGCCCTGCCGAAGCCGCCGTACATGTAGACGCTGCTGCCGCTATCGGGGCCGTAGATGTAGACAGGGTCCCCTCACAGTCCGTCGCACGAAACACACAACGACCACAGATGAAGTCCGAAGCGCGCCTTGTGCATACGGCGCTCCGGCGGTGATGTCACTCTCCCGCACTCTGAGCGTGAGCGTCCTGCCGAAGCCGCCGTACATGTAGACGCTGCTGCCGCTATCGGGGCCGTAGATGTAGACAGGGTCCCCTCACACTCCGTCGCACGAAACACACAATGACCACAGATGAAGTCCGAAGCGCGCCTTGTGCATACGGCGCTCCGGCGGTGATGTCACTCTCCCGCACTTGAGCGTGAGCGTCCTGCCGAAGCCGCCGTAGATGTAGACGCTGCTGCCGCTATCGGGGCCCTAGATGTAGACAGGGTCCCCTCACAGTCCGTCGCACGAAACACACAATGACCACAGATGAAGTCCGAAGCGCGCCTTGTGCGTACGGCGCTCCGGCGGTGATGTCACTCTCCCGCACTTGAGCGTGAGCGCCCTGCCGAAGCCGCCGTAGATGTAGACGCTGCTGCCGCTATCGGGGCCGTAGATGTAGACAGGGTCCCCTCACAGTCCGTCGCACGAAACACACAACGACCACAGATGAAGTCCGAAGCGCGCCTTGTGCATACGGCGCTCCGGCGGTGATGTCACTCTCCCGCACTTGAGCGTGAGCGTCCTGCCGAAGCCGCCGTAGATGTAGACGCTGCTGCCGCTATCGGGGCCCTAGATGTAGACAGGGTCCCCTCACAGTCCGTCGCACGAAACACACAACGACCACAGATGAAGTCCGAAGCGCGCCTTGTGCATACGGCGCTCCGGCGGTGATGTCACTCTCCCGCACTTGACCGTGAGCGTCCTGCCGAAGCCGCCGTAGATGTAGACGCTGCTGCCGCTATCGGGGCCGTAGATGTAGACAGGGTCCCCTCACAGTCCGTCGCACGAAACACACAACGACCACAGATGAAGTCCGAAGCGCGCCTTGTGCATACGGCGCTCCGGCGGTGATGTCACTCTGCCGCACTTGAGCGTGAGCGTCCTGCCGAAGCCGCCGTAGATGTAGACGCTGCTGCCGCTATCGGGGCCGTAGATGTAGACAGGGTCCCCTCACAGTCCGTCGCACGAAACACACAACGACCACAGATGAAGTCCGAAGCGCGCCTTGTGCACACGGCGCTCCGGCGGTGATGTCACTCTCCCGCACTTGAGCGTGAGCGTCCTGCCGAAGCCGCCGTAGATGTAGACGCTGCTGCCGCTATCGGGGCCGTAGATGTAGACAGGGTCCCCTCACAGTCCGTCGCACGAAACACACAACGACCACAGATGAAGTCCGAAGCGCGCCTTGTGCACACGGCGCTCCGGCGGTGATGTCACTCTCCCGCACTTGAGCGTGAGCGTCCTGCCGAAGCCGCCGTAGATGTAGACGCTGCTGCCGCTATCGGGGCCGTAGATGTAGACAGGGTCCCCTCACAGTCCGTCGCACGAAACACACAACGACCACAGATGAAGTCCGAAGCGCGCCTTGTGCACACGGCGCTCCGGCGGTGATGTCACTCTCCCGCACTTGAGCGTGAGCGTCCTGCCGAAGCCGCCGTAGATGTAGACGCTGCTGCCGCTATCGGGGCCGTAGATGTAGACAGGGTCCCCTCACAGTCCGTCGCACGAAACACACAACGACCACAGATGAAGTCCGAAGCGCGCCTTGTGCACACGGCGCTCCGGCGGTGATGTCACTCTCCCGCACTTGAGCGTGAGCGTCCTGCCGAAGCCGCCGTAGATGTAGACGCTGCTGCCGCTATCGGGGCCGTAGATGTAGACAGGGTCCCCTCACAGTCCGTCGCACGAAACACACAACGACCACAGATGAAGTCCGAAGCGCGCCTTGTGCACACGGCGCTCCGGCGGTGATGTCACTCTCCCGCACTTGAGCGTGAGCGTCCTGCCGAAGCCGCCGTAGATGTAGACGCTGCTGCCGCTATCGGGGCCCTAGATGTAGACAGGGTCCCCTCACAGTCCGTCGCACGAAACACACAACGACCACAGATGAAGTCCGAAGCGCGCCTTGTGCACACGGCGCTCCGGCGGTGATGTCACTCTCCCGCACTTGAGCGTGAGCGTCCTGCCGAAGCCGCCGTAGATGTAGACGCTGCTGCCGCTATCGGGGCCGTAGATGTAGACAGGGTCCCCTCACAGTCCGTCGCACGAAACACACAACGACCACAGATGAAGTCCGAAGCGCGCCTTGTGCACACGGCGCTCCGGCGCTGATGTCACTCTCCCGCACTTGAGCGTGAGCGTCCTGCCGAAGCCGCCGTAGATGTAGACGCTGCTGCCGCTATCGGGGCCCTAGATGTAGACAGGGTCCCCTCACAGTCCGTCGCACGAAACACACAACGACCACAGATGAAGTCCGAAGCGCGCCTTGTGCACACGGCGCTCCGGCGGTGATGTCACTCTCCCGCACTTGAGCGTGAGCGTCCTGCCGAAGCCGCCGTAGATGTAGACGCTGCTGCCGCTATCGGGGCCGTAGATGTAGACAGGGTCCCCTCACAGTCCGTCGCACGAAACACACAACGACCACAGATGAAGTCCGAAGCGCGCCTTGTGCACACGGCGCTCCGGCGCTGATGTCACTCTCCCGCACTTGAGCGTCAGCGTCCTGCCGAAGCCGCCGTAGATGTAGACGCTGCTGCCGCTATCGGGGCCGTAGATGTAGACAGGGTCCCTCACAGTCCGTCGCACGAAACACACAACGACCACAGATGAAGTCCGAAGCGCGCCTTGTGCACACGGCGCTCCGGCGGTGATGTCACTCTCCCGCACTTATAATAATAATAATAATAATAGTTTATTTACCATATACATGTATATATGGTGGGAGCTGGGGAAAAAAGCTTACAAGGAGCTTGACTGGTCCCCAGCCCCCTCACAGGAACACAGCGGTGTCAAAAATTATACAAAGCAAAAGAAGTCCACTAATGCAAAACAGGAATAAATTAAAAAAAAAGGAAGAAAAGCAAACACTGGGCCGAACATGCCAACTAGATATCAGCCACACACAACAATGAAGAAAATGGATTTGCAAAATACAAAAAGTGAACACGACATTATTTCAAAGAAAATATTCACGGATCTCACGTGGGGTTAAAGATACTATATCGACATTGGAATGCGAGAAAGTGTTGAGCAATGAAGGCAGGGTTCTTCGAATCATCTGAAGGCCGTAATCAGTACGCGATGTATCTATTATCCAAGGGTCAGGGTGACGAAGGGTATGTGTTTGCGGTTTTTTTCTGAGGGAAGCCAAGTCGAAAAAGAAACTTTTACTCTCCGTATATTCTTGTTTATATTTCATGGCATAGTCTATATTTGTAATATTCATGTATTTTCATTATCCCCAGATTAGCAAAAATTAGGTCCGTATGAAAGTCATGGGGTACACTGCACACTAGTCTTATCGCCCTTTTTTGCAATAAAAATATTCTATAAAGATTTGTTTTTGTCGTGGTGCCCCATATTAGATGACAGTAGTTTAAATGTGATACAAATAAAGTGTTATACAAGAGCAACTTAACACTTTGCGGGAGGATTAAACGATGTCGATATAGCATTCCGATGACACCAGCTAGTTTTGAAATAATATAATCAATGTGCTGAGACCAAGACATGTGATTTGAAAACAATACACCTAGAGTCTTGAAAGTATTTACAATTTCTATGGGGGACGAGTATAGAACGATGTCACTCGATAGTGAAATATTCTGATTCTTAGGACTAAAAAGCATAGCTTTAGTTTTATTTTTATTCACTAAAAGATTATTTGACGAGGACCATGCCTCTAGCCTTCTCATTACGTCGTTTGCTATTGGGATGATATCATTACAGTTCCGAGTTGGTAAGAAAATACTGGTGTCATCGGCGTAAATGATAAATTTAGCCTGCGGCGCAATATTAATGATGTCGTTTATGTATATATTAAAAAGCAGTGGTCCAAGGATGCTACCCTGTGGTACCCCGGATTTTATAGGTTTTATATTAGAGACGTTACCACCGATATTGACATACTGACACCGATTATCGAGATATGATTTAATGAGGAGCGCTGTGTGTCCTCTTATACCGTAGATATGAAGTTTCTGAATAAGCAACTCGTGATTGATGAAATCAAATGCCTTCGTAAAATCTATAAATATGCCGAGTACTACATTCTTTTCTTCAAAATTGCGTAAAATAAATTCTTTTTGTTCTAACAAAGCTAGTTCTGTAGAACGTTTCTTTCTGAACCCAAACTGTGACTCTGTAAGAATATCATGCTTTTCAATAAATACGGTGAGGCGATTGTAGATAATTTTTTCTAGACCTTTTGAAAAAACTGGAAGAAGTGAGACAGGTCTGTAATTGTTTATATCATTTTTATCACCTTTTTTATGAAGTACTACGACTTTCGCCATTTGCATTTTTTTAGGAAATATGGCCGTCTCAAGACAAAGGTTAAAAATATGTGCTAGGCATCTACTAATAATGTCCAAAACGTATAAAACTGGGCGTATTTGTATGTCGTCAGCATCGCAGCTATTACTGATGTTTACGCTGCGAAATACTGTTATTATCTCTTCTTCGGTGACTGGACTTAAATAAATAGTTTCTTCAACTCTTTTTTGTATGTAATTACGAGCGTCGGTTGTGTCTGAAGTTGATACTAAATTTACAAAAAAGTCATTGAAAAGATTGGCAAGAGAACTACCAGAAAACAAAATGTTATTGTAGGTTATAGACGAAATGTTATTTTGCGCCTTATTGCGGTCTAAGACAGAATTAAGTTTTCTCCACATCAGATCAGTACGATTACATGCCGTACTGAAATAATTGTGGTAGTAGACAGCTCTGCATTTTTTTAACTCCTTGTTTAGTCTATTTCTGTACGCCTTAAAAATTTTAAGTTTTTCTGGGTCTTTTGTTTTAATGAAATTCGAATATAGCATATTTTTTATTTGTACTTTTGCAATTAATTCTGCAGTTATCCAAGGCTTCCGAGCTTTCCTGGGACGCCTCACTGATTTTAGAGGAAAATGTCGTTTATAGATAGTGTGGAAGGTATCCAGGAATGCCTCATAAGCATCATTCGCGTCAGTTTTATTCAGGACATCAGTCCAGCCTTCATTTCTCAAACTTTCTCTAAATCTATTCAGGCTATCAATAGTAATATTTTGAACCAAAAGTCGATTCTTGCGATTTCTGCATATACTAGAATTTTTGTTTACACAAATAAATGTTGCAAAATGGTCACTAATATCGCAGGCTATTACCCCCGATTTTATTATTTGTTGTTCTAAGTTGGTTATGAATAAGTCAATTAGTGTTTCAGACGTAGCAGTAATTCGTGTTGGTTGATTGATAACATTCACACATCCATTTACTTGAAAGATCGTAGTGACCTGTTTCTTTGATGTACTATCGCCTAGCATGTCAATATTAAAGTCACCTCCCCAAATCACATTATACTTTTGTATCTCAATAAACTCAAAAAAATCATTCAAAAACTCGCAGAAAACTGAAATATTTCCATCTGGAGGACGATAGAAAACCGCTATAACATTTTGATCTGCTCTTATTGAAAGCACTTCATAATCACACGTTGAACGGCAGTAATCGGTCAAAAGTTCGTAACGCAAACTTTCTTTTATTAACATAGAAACGCCACCCCCACGTTGATTTGGCCTGTTTACACAATGACTGTTATATTCAGGAAGTTTGAAAGCGTCGCTTTCATGTTTATACCATGTTTCAGAGAAAAGGACTACGTCAAAGCTGACGTCCAGTGTTTCGAAGAGCAATTCTAAATCAGCTGATTTATTTCTAGCGGATCTAGTGTTCAAATGGAAACATTTAAGTGAGGTGGTATATCTTGTGCCCAAGTAATCTTTTAGTTCTCGTGGTAGTAAGATATCCGCTGTCGCCATTTTACTGTGATAACCAAAGGCAACACTCAGGCAAGAATATGGTGAATGGCTTATCAAATCCTGTTAAGGTCGTTGATATTCCTTACGATGATTGCACGCCCACCTTCTTTCTCTCGAATAAAGATTTTTCCGTCTTTGTGCCATACATACTGGTATCTTCTTGCACTAGCCCAATCTCTTGCGGCGTGAAGCAGGGCTCGATTGTGTCTAGTCATGTTTTCCTGAATGAAAATTGTTTCCTGGTCTCTTTTTAGTTCTTTCTTTTTTTCAAGCCATTGGTCGCGAGTCTGTTGTTTCCCGAAACGGACAATGATCCCAGGAATTTTTCCAGGTTTTGAGGGTAGCCGGTGGGCCGACACTATATCCGATTCCGTAAGTTCAGGTACGCTTATTTTAGCTGCCACTTGATTCAGCTGCTGGAGCAGATTCTCGTTGTTAGTTTGCGGGATCCCGTGAAATTCGAGGTTCAGGCGCCTGCTTCTCCATTCCAGTTCATTCATTTCGTCTTTGAGCTGAGAGATTTCATCCTGATATTTAGCTTCCTCAATCCTTTCTACCCTAGCTTTCAGGTTTTTGATGTCTGCGTTTTGACATGCTAGTTGTTTCATTATTTCGTCGTACTGTTCTGACATCATCTGCACGGATTGCTCTATGCCGTCGACGGTTCCTTTAAGGCTCGTGAGGATCTCAAGTTTTTCGCTGATTGAAATAAACATGCGAGAAACATCAATTTCCGGTGGCACAGTCTCCTTCGTTAACTGGCTTCTCTGCATGCCTTTTCTGCATGTCGGGCACTTCCACTCCTCACGTGCAATCTCGCCTTTCTTTTTGAACGACGCCTCAGAAATACCACTGCATGATCCGAAATGATATCTAAAAGAACACTCGGAGCAAGTTGCAACACTTCCATCGTCTGGAAGGGGCAAACCACATTGCAAACATACGTCGTTCGGGTTTGACATGGCACAAAACACACTCTACGGCTAAGTGGCAGCAGCGGCAGCAGTGGCGGCAAGCATATACCAACGAAACAGAAAACGTTTTCCAACCAACCTGAAAGTACAGGATGATGTTTTTAGGGCGTGCAAACTCTGCGCCGCCGCTGCTGCCTGTGTCGGGGCCGTCCGGAATCAGTTGCTTATGTAGCGTTGAAATTCCTTGACCACCCTTGCGGTCGATACTGGCAGCGAAGTTCTTGCTGATGACGTACGGGAAGATTCCGCCAAGGAACGCTGTGTCAGCTTGGTTGTGCAGACTTTTTCTACGATCGTCGATGGTCGTGGTCCGGACGTGACACGTGTTTCCTGAAAGTACAGGATGATGTTTTTAGGGCGTGCAAACTCTGCGCCACCGCTGCTGCCTGTGTCCTGCCGAAGCCGCCGTAGATGTAGACGCTGCTGCCGCTATCGGGGCCCTAGATGTAGGACAGGGTCCCCTCACAGTCCGTCGCACGAAACACACAACGACCACAGATGAAGTCCGAAGCGCGCCTTGTGCACGCGGCGCTCCGGCGGTGATGTCACTCTCCCGCATTTGAGCGTGAGCGTCCTGCCGAAGCCGCCGTAGATGTAGACGCTGCTGCCGCTATCGGGGCCTAGATGTAGACAGGGTCCCCTCACAGTCCATCGCACGAAACACACAACGACCACAGATGAAGTCCGAAGCGCGCCTTGTGCACACGGCGCTCCGGCGGTGATGTCACTCTCCCGCACTTGAGCGTGAGCGTCCTGCCGAAGCCGCCGTAGATGTAGACGCTGCTGCCGCTATCGGGGCCCTAGATGTAGACAGGGTCCCCTCACAGTCCATCGCACGAAACACACAACGACCACAGATGAAGTCCGAAGCGCGCCTTGTGCACACGGCGCTCCGGCGCTGATGTCACTCTCCCGCACTTGAGCGTGAGCGTCCTGCCGAAGCCGCCGTAGATGTAGACGCTGCTGCCGCTATCGGGGCCGTAGATGTAGACAGGAGTCCCCTCACAGTCCGTCGCACGAAACACACAACGACCACAGATGAAGTCCGAAGCGCGCCTTGTGCACACGGCGCTCCGGCGGTGATGTCACTCTCCCGCACTTGAGCGTGAGCGTCCTGCCGAAGCCGCCGTAGATGCTAGACGCTGCTGCCGCTATCGGGGCCCTAGATGTAGACGGGGTCCCCTCACAGTCCATCGCACGAAACACACAACGACCACAGATGAAGTCGAAGCGCGCCTTGTGCACACGGCGCTCCGGCGCTGATGTCACTCTCCCGCACATTGAGCGTGAGCGTCCTGCCGAAGCCGCCGTAGATGTAGACGCTGCTGCCGCTATCGGGGCCGTAGATGTAGACAGGGTCCCTCACAGTCCGTCGCACGAAACACACAACGACCACAGATGAGTCCGAAGCGCGCCTTGTGCACACGGCGCTCCGGCGCTGATGTCACTCCCGCACTTGGAGCGTGAGCGTCCTGCCGAAGCCGCAGATGTAGACGCTGCTGCGCTATCGGGGCCGTAGATGTAGACAGGGGTCCCCTCACAGTCCGTCGCACGAAGCACACAACGACCACAATGAAATCGAAGCGCGCCTTGTGCACACGGCGCTCCGGCGGTGATGTCACTCTCCGCGCCTGAGCGTGAGCGTCCTGCCAAGCCGCCGTGATGCAGACGCTGCTGCCGCTATCGGGGCCTAGATGGGACGGGTCTCTCACAGTCCGTCGCACGGCGCCGCACAACGACCACAGATGAAGTCCGAAGCGCGCCTTGTGCACACGGCGCTCGGCGCTGATGTCACTCTCCGCACTGAGCGTGAGCGTCCTGCCGAAGGCCGCCGCTAGATGCCGAGCACGCTGCTGCCGCTATCGGGGCCGTAGATGTAGACAGGGTCCCTCAGCAGTCCGTCGCGCAAACACACAACGACCACAGATGAAGTCCGGCGCAGCGCCCGGCACACGAGCGCTCCGGCGCCGATGTCGCTCTCCCGCGCGAGCGTGAGCGTCCTGCCGAAGCCGCCGTAGATGCAGACGCTGCTGCCGCTATCAGGGCCGTAGATGTAGACAGGGTCCCTCACAGTCCGTCGCACGAACACACAACGACCACAGATGAAATCCCGAGCGCGCCTTGTGCACACGGCGCTCCGGCGGTGATGTCACTCTCCCGCACTTGAGCGTGAGCGATCCTGCCGAAAGCCGCCGTAGATGTAGACGCTGCTGCCGCTATCGGGGCCGTAGATGTAGACGGGGTCCCCCTCAGTCCGTCGCACTGAAACACACAGCGACCACAGATGAAATCCGAAGCGCGCCTTTGCCGGCGCTCCGGCGGTGATGTCACTCTCCCGCGCCCGAGCGTGAGCGTCCTGCCGAAGCCGCCGTAGATGCCAGACGCTGCTGCCGCTATCGGGGCTCTATATGTAGACAGGGTCCCTCACAGTCCGTCGCACGAAACACACAACGACCACAGATGAAATCCGAAGCGCGCCTTATGCACACGGCGCTCCGGCGGTGATGTCACTCTCCGCACTTGAGCGTGAGCGTCCTGCCGAAGCCGCCGTAGATGTAGACGCTGCTGCCGCTATCGGGGCCCTAGATGCAGACAGGGTCCCTCACAGTCCGTCGCTCGAAACACACAACGACCACAGACGAAATCCGAAGCGCGCCTTGCTGCACACGGCGCTCCGGCGGTGATCACTTCCCGCACTCGAGCGTGAGCGTCCGCCGAAGCCGCCGTAGATGCAGACGCTGCTGCCGCTATCGGGGCCTTAGATGCAGACAGGGTCCCCTCACAGTCCGTCGCACGAAACACACAACGACCACAGGACGAAATCCGAAGCGCCTTTGCGCGCACGGCGCTCCGGCGGTGATGTCACTCTCCCGCACTTGAGCGTGAGCGTCCTGCCGAAACCGCCGCAGATGTAGACGCTGCTGCCGCTATCGAGCCCTAGATGTAGACAGGGTCCCTCACAGTCCGTCGCACGAAACACACAACGACCACGAGACGGCCAATCCGAAGCGCACTGCCCATTCGTCGCAGCACGGCGCTCCGGCGGTGATGACGTCCCCTCCCGCACTTGAGCGTGAACGGCCCTGACCGAAGCCGCCGTAGATGTAGACGCTGCTGCCGCTATCCGGGGCCTCAGATGTAGACAGGGTCCCCTCACAGTCCGTCACGAAACACACAACGACCACAGACGAAGTCCGAAGCGCGCCTGTGCACACGGCGCTCCGGCGGTGATGTCACTCTCCCGCACTTGAGCGTGAGCGTCCTGCCGAAGCCGCCGTAGATGTAGACGCCTGCTGCCGCTATCGGGGCTCGTAGATGCAGACAGGGGTCCCCTCACAGTCCGTCGCACGAAACACACAACGACCACAGATGAAGTCCGAAGCGCGCCTTGTGCACACGGCGCTCCGGCGGTGATGTCACTCTCCCGCGCTTGAGCGTGAGCGTCCTGCCGAAGCCGCCGTAGATGTAGACGCTGCTGCCGCTATCGGGGCCGTAGATGTAGACAGGGTCCCCTCACAGTCCGTCGCACGAAACACACAACGACCACAGATGAAATCCGAAGCGCGCCTTGTGCACACGGCGCTCCGGCGGTGATGTCACTCTCCCGCACTTGAGCGTGAGCGTCCTGCCGAAGCCGCCGTAGATGTAGACGCTGCTGCGCGCTATCGGGGCTCTAGATGTAGACAGGGTCCCTCACAGTCCGTCGCACGAAACACACAACGACCACAGATGAAATCCGAAGCGCGCCTTATGCACACGGCGCTCCGGCGGTGATGTCACTCTCCCGCACTTGAGCGTGAGCGTCCTGCCGAAGCCGCCGTAGATGTAGACGCTGCTGCCGCTATCGGGGCCCTAGATGTAGACAGGGTCCCCTCACAGTCCGTCGCACGAAACACACAACGACCACAGACGAAATCCGAAGCGCGCCTTGTGCACACGGCGCTCCGGCGAGTGATGTCACTCTCCCGCACTTGAGCGTGAGCGTCCTGCCGAAGCCGCCGTAGATGTAGACGCTGCTGCCGCTATCGGGGCCCTAGATGTAGACAGGGTCCCCTCACAGTCCGTCGCACGAAACACACAACGACCACAGACGAAATCCGAAGCGCGCCTTGTGCACACGGCGCTCCGGCGGTGATGTCACTCTCCGCACTTGAGCGTGAGCGTCCTGCCGAAGCCGCCGTAGATGTAGACGCTGCTGCCGCTATCGGGGCCCTAGATGTAGACAGGGTCCCCTCACAGTCCGTCGCACGAAACACACAACGACCACAGACGAAATCCGAAGCGCGCCTTGTGCACACGGCGCTCCGGCGGTGATGTCACTCTCCCGCGCCTTGAGCGTGAGCGTCCTGCCGAAGCCGCCGTAGATGTAGACGCTGCTGCCGCTATCGGGGCCCTAGATGTAGACAGGGTCCCCTCACAGTCCGTCGCACGAAACACACAACGACCACAGATGAAATCCGAAGCGCGCCTTGTGCACACGGCGCTCCGGCGGTGATGTCACTCTCCCGCACTTGAGCGTGAGCGTCCTGCCGAAGCCGCCGTAGATGTAGACGCTGCTGCCGCTATCGGGGCCCTAGATGTAGACAGGGTCCCCTCACAGTCCATCGCACGAAACACACAACGACCACAGATGAAGTCCGAAGCGCGCCTTGTGCACACGGCGCTCCGGCGGTGATGTCACTCTCCCGCACTTGAGCGTGAGCGTCCTGCCGAAGCCGCCGTAGATGTAGACGCTGCTGCCGCTATCGGGGCCCTAGATGTAGACAGGGTCCCCTCACAGTCCGTCGCACGAAACACACAACGACCACAGATGAAGTCCGAAGCGCGCCTTTTGCACACGGCGCTCCGGCGGCGATGTCACTCTCCCGCACTTGAGCGTAAGCGTGAGCGACGCGAGCTTGATGACGTATTGTTTGGCCATCTTTCGGGCACAACGACGCCGCTTTTTCGCGAAATAGGACAAGTAAGGCTTTTACCTTGAAAGGTAAGCCCGGCAACTGTCCGTACTTCCCACAACGTAACGCGCCCTAAATTTGTCTGCTAAATTTAGCGGGGAAGTTGAATTCATCTGTAGGTCCCGGCCGTGGCGTCCAATCGCCCGACATCAATTTTCGTGCCAAATTTATCGGGGAAACTAATAGGTGCATAGGTCCCGTGACGGCAATTTTTTTGCTAAATTTAGCGGGGAAACTGAATCTGTGCGTAGGTCACGTGACCTAAATTTTTCGGCTAAATTTAGCGGTGAAGTTTCTAGACTTACAATTGATCTTCCAGAAAGACCACACATGCTGGAAGTACAAGTCTAGAACAAAGAAAAAGCTACTCCAATATGAGTCTGCGCATTCCAAACTCACAAAAAGGGCGATAGTGAATACCTGCCTCTCTGCTGCTCTAGAAAAGTCCTGTGACCATAAAGCTAGAGAAAGCTTTGATACTCAAGTGGAAAGACTCAAATCGTCTGGATATCCCCATACCATCCTATCTGAAGTCGTCGAAAATATTATAAGGTCAAAACGTCAAAAAGAAGAAAACAAGAAGAACAGACGTCCAGCAGTTATGCCGTACATACACCGGCTATCACACAACATCAAAAAAGTGGCATCCAGATATGACATTCCCCTGGTATTTTCGGCTCCAGACAAGCTGAGGAGACTGTGCCCCAAGATCAATTCATCTGAAAACCATCAAGATGATTGCGAAGTAAAGCACAAGAATAAATATATACAGTGTCGCAACGGCATAGTATACAAAATACCATTCACCTGCGGGAAAGTTTATGTGGGACAATCTGGCCGGTGTGTGAATACCAGACTGCGAGAACATGCAACATCTCTTAACTCCTCACCGGCAGGGCATCTCGCATTACACGTCCGTGACTGCAAATGCCAACCACTCTTCAAAAAGACAGAAGTGCTCGGACAGTACCGTGGAAAAAGATCAAGAGAACTTTACGAGGCGCAGACAATCAAGGCTTGTGGTGAAGCCTGTGTCAGTGAACCTTCTGTGTCCTTATCCGACAAAGAACTATTATACCTACACCACCCCACATGAGGTGTCAAAAGGTTTTCAGTTAGGGGCAAGAGTATCTCAAACTTCATCCTTCAAAGTCATGTTGCAATAATGTTAAACTTATTTTTGAAGCCTTTTTAATATTTTAAATTTAAATTTTTTTATTTATTCTTTATATTAATTTATATCTACAATTGCTATGATGATTCTCATACCTCTTCAATTTTTTCATTTATTTTCGTCCTTCTTATCTTCCGTAGAGTTTATTTTGCTTCTTTCTTCTCTTCTTTAATTTTCTATTAAAACCCCAGTTGTGAGTATAGCGCTGTCCTGTCTACTTCATGTCCGTGTCTGTCCTTTGCGCTTTTTTAAATCATTAGCGGTGAACCTGAATTCGTCTGCAGCTCCGGTGACTTCAGGTCACGTTACATCAATTTTCCGCCAAAGTTAGCGGAGACAAATTGGTACATAGGTCACGTGACGGCAATTTTTTTGCTAAATTTAGCGGGGAAACTGAATCCGTGCGTAGGTCACGTGACCTAAATTTTTCGGCTAAATTTAGCGGTGAACCTGAATTCGTCTGCAGCTCCGGTGACTTCAGGTCACGTTACATCAATTTCCCGCCAAGGTTAGCGGGAGACAAATTGGTACATAGGTCACGTGACGGCAATTTTTTTGCTAAATTTATCGGGGAAACTGAATTCGTTTACGCTCGCGCCGTCGCGAACCCAGAGGGACAGAGCCCGTCCCCGCAGCCGCTATAAAATGTGAAAGGTCTGTCTCAGGCCGAAACGTCGACGAACTTTACGAATAATATGTTTCAGAACTCCAACAACCGTTTCAAGTGCGTTTTCTGCCGTATATACTTTTCGTCATCCTGCGCTTTGTTCTCTCTCTCTCTCTCTCTCTCTCTCTCTCTCTCTCTATATATATATATATATATCATTTAAGGGGTTATATGATGATGATAGCGTCTCAGGAAAAGATTCTTCCTCCACCTCACTATATATATATATATATATATATATATAGTATATATATATGATACGATATCGTATATATAGATATATATATATATCTCATATATATATATATATATGCATAAAGAAGGTGGAGGAAGAAGTCAGTTCTCTTGAGACCGCCATCGTTCAGTCAACTATCCCCCACTAAATCAATCCTCTCCAGTCTTACAGGTTGGTGGAGGTGAGGGGTAATTGTTGGCACCTCCACGGGATCCTCCAACATTCTCCGGAACTTCAAATGAGGACGTCGATCACTGGCTTAAGAACTATGAACGGGTGAGTCACCACAACAACTGGAACGATTTCTTTCAACTGGCCAATGTTTTTTTTTTTTTCTAAAGCAACAGCGCTTCGCTTTTTGACAACCACGAGAACACCATAAACTCCTGGGATGGGTTCAAGGCCCGTTGGCCGATGCGTTCGGCAAACCTGAACTTCAGGAACAAGCCAGGAACCTATTGCTCCGGCGCTACTAAATTAAAGCTGGGTCCTCTACCGCCTACATCGAGGATGTTCTACGCCTCTGCTGGCGAGTCGACCCGCAGGTGACCGAAGACGACAAGTTCCGCCATTTGCTGAATGGACTGTCATATGAGCTTTTTCAGTCGTCGCCCCGAAGTCACCTGCAACCGTCACCATCCTTGTTTCAGAACGCAGGACATACAAAGAACTCGACGGCGCACGAATTTTAAGACGCCCTTTTGACCGCCTTCCCAAGTGGCCCACGGCATTTCAATGGACAACAGTTTGACTACCCTGATCCGCAACATGATTCGCGAGGAGGTGCAAGAATTCAAGGCGCAGCTACAGACAGCTCACAATGGCCCGCAGTCCCACGGGGAACTACGAAGCTTTCGAACTACGATCCAGAACGAAATACGTGCTGCATTGCACAACTTGACGGCCACGCCACCTGCTTACTCCCCAGCGGCACCCGCAGCCACCTCGCTCTGCGCCTAGCAGACGTTCCCCACTACGCACCCGCCTGCTACAACGAAATCAACCACGCAGCAGAACAGGCATCTGGAGGACCGAGGTCCATCAACCTATATGTTACTACTGCAATACACCTGGACACATTCTGCGCTACTGTCGTCGGCGGCTGCGCGGACGCTGGCTACCACCGTTGTAAATTCGGCCGTACTCACGGCACTGACAATCCTGAGGACGACACCGTATTTCCGGAAAGCCGAACCACCGACGGCCCTACGCTCACTGGCTGCCAAACACGCCGTTCACAGACATATGAAGAAAACGACCGTCCCTCCACTCGCAGCTCCCAGAGTCCCGTCTTCACATCCCAGAAACGCCGTGGCTGATCTTTGTCACTGTATCCAGTTCGTCGCCGATTTGTAAAACCCCTCAACGACGCCGCCCCATCGACTTCGCGGCCGTCAAACTGGAAGAGAGCAGCCTTCATCGACACCGGAGGTCAGGCTGCACCCCTCACAGTTCTTATAAAAAAATGTATTGTGGTCGAGATTGACTCTGCTGGGCGAAAGATGTAGTGCAGATCAATGAGACAATAGTTACCCAGAGTTTATGCAAAGTCGGTGGCGGCTTCGATAAATTGGGTTAAGCAGACGACAAGCTTGAAGTTTTTGCTACGCAGAATTCGCTCTCTCCCAAAATGTCGCTGTCAAGATAGAACTTTTTCTACATTCGTAGACTTCTGGGCTTCCCGAAGATGGTCTTATTTGCGGAAAGTTTCTTTGTTTACTCCACTACGAGAGAAAGCATTCGAGTTCAGCCCCGGCTGCTTTGCCAAGTTTCATGTTTTAATGGGCGTTCGCTGGCTTTGGATCTCCAAACATCTGATATAATGACCTCAACACACCATAAGATATACAACTTCGAGCACCGCGTACAAGCTTCAATATTCCTACTCTTGTGTGTTTCTCCCATAGACTTGCGTGTATTTCCTGGTGCCAAGCAATTGCCGCCGGTGGTGCCACCGACGGGCTCCCAATCCGCAATTCAGCCTACTACAATAGAGATCAGTGGGCTGAGGTGAGCGATCGCCACACGTCCCCCTTCTAGCACGCCCTAAGACTACTGTGATGGCCATCATTAATGAAGATGTACCGAGTCAAGCGAAATCCACTAAATGTGGCGGATCATCGTCTTTCATATTTTTTTTAGAGTGCAGCTCTCAGGCGCCCGTTTTCGGCTTGAGCGGCGTCGGCGTCGGCGTCAGCGTAACCGTGCGGTGCATTATGGGAAACGTCCCATATGCACCGCGGTGACGCGCGCGTTGCATTATCGGACGTTTCCCACAATGCACCGCGCGGGAGGGAGGAGGATGGAGGAGGGGAGGAGAAGGAAGGAGGAGGAGGAGGAGGAAGGCGAGGAGAGGAGGGTAGAAAGAAGGAGGATAGGAAGTAGGAGAGAGAGAGGAGGAGGATATAGAAGGATTGGAGGAGGAGAAAGAGGGGAGGAGGCGAGGAGCACGGGAGGAGTAGATGAGGAGGATGGAGGAAAGGGTACGGATGAGGAGGAGGGGCATACCGTCCCCTTCGTACCTTCCCCTCCTCCTCAAGAGTTGGGCTCTAATTCGGCCTTACAGGGATTTGCAAACGTCTTTCATTTTCTGCTCTTGCGACGTTATTTTGTAATGCATTATTTGCTTTTCTTTTGACGCCTAAACGTTTCAAATCATTCGCTATAAGTTATGACGCAAGAAAGTGTCGATGACAATACCAGAAATTCGGTGGTTGCTGATGGGAAACTTCTTTGGAACAATTTCCCCGAAACACCCTCGAACACAGTTGTATAATTTTTATTTAGGCTAAAATTGGCAATGCCACATTCCAAGAACGCCGTCCTCCTGGCTAATTTAAATACATTTTAGAAGTATTTGCAGTTGGCTGCTTTAAAGCACTTCATTCACAGAAATAAAGCAGTTTCATTGAGTGGGATTCGTGCTTTCCGATTGAAGTCCTAATGTGAAGATTTGATTAGCTCTCAAATGCATCACCAAAAAACTTGAGAAAAAACACAACTGCCTCGCCGGTTTTGTTTTTGTTCTAACGTTGTAATCACTGCTTAAAGTTGCCAAAACAAATTTCTGATGAGAAGGTATGGTGCCTTCCAATCTTGTACCTCCGCACCGAAAGTCACACGTTCACGAATTACAGACCCCGAAATAGCATCAGTTCCTACTCAGGGACCAACTCGCTGCGGGTTTTCTACGGCGCTCGAACCTGCATATCACCAATGTAATTCTATATTTACGCGCTTTTCTCAAAGAGAATCCAAAACCTTCGAGTAAGAGGAGGAATACTAAGTCGATAAAAACCGAGACATTTCCGATCAGTAAAACGAAAAATACTCTTGCGTTCCGCGATTATTTTTTCTGTAAAAGCAAAACTGATAAAATTGGCATAAAAAGACCTCCGATTGATGAAAAAACAGTTAGGGCGCAGGCGAGCTGGTGTAAGTTTACCATTTTGTTAGACCACCTGAGACTGGGTGGAAGAAACACGACGACGTCTCAATGAGACGTCGTCGTGTTTCTTCCACCCAGTCTCCGATTGGAGTATTGCGATGCCTTCGTTTAAAGCCGTAGTTCAGACTGAGTTGGGCGGCTTTTAGCTTTCTTACCTTCCATTTGATGGTATCGGTGGTATCGTAATACAAATTATACTTTTCTCCTCTGTTCCAAACAGTCATGATGTGCTGATGTTCCACAAGGGAGTGCGTGAAGTCTTTAAAAGTTTTATTGCAGGCCTGCACGAGAAAAACGTAATGAACAGTGGATTCGGAAATAGCTATCGCGAGTAAAAGTGGACACAAATAAAAATATTTTTTGAAGTGCTAATGGCGTGAACATTTCGGTGCTGAATCAGTGCCTGAACCTACGGTGCCTGAAACAATTCTTTCCGATTGGTGTGTTTATTGTCATATCCCGCCCATGCGTCAACAGTGTCCCCGAGCTGGCAACGAAGTCACACAAGCCATTGCGTCACATTGTCTGATGTCACGATCCTGCCGGTTGGTGCTAGATGTTTGGGAAAAAAGTACGAGCGAGTGCCACTGTCGTCGCGGCGTTCGGACTCCCGTCTCCTGAAGCTTAAGTGGAGGCGACTTGCAGCAGAACAGGGCGCATTCATCACCTCTGCTGTGACGTCACCATGCAGGATCGCGGCCGGCCGGCGACTGGCATAGTCAGGAGACGAATATCGAGGAAGCACCTTTTAGGACGCGGTAAGCACGCCAGTCCGAGACGTCTTGCAGACACCACAAGGTAACAGTTAATACGTAATCGTCCAACAAGTGCTGACAAGGCGTGCCAGACGGGTACCGTTGAAGAAGATCCAGAAGTACCGACTGAAACAGGCCCTTGGCTAGAACTCTGGTATGGGTGGGGCAGGGCATCATACCGCAGTGAACCGCCGTTCTGCCAGGTCCAGTATGCGATGTTTTTTGTCATTGCAAAGTGTTTTAAGAATGGCCGTGACAGATACACTAATGTTGTCCGTGCAGGTGAGTTATACGGTCAGAGGGCGTTATGTAGGAGGCTAATAGTGGGAGCAAGTGGAATGATAACTAAAAATTTGACAATTAACGATTTAATTAGTGAACATAAACATATAGTTCCTACCGATTCTTTTTGGCTAAAGGGTGACGCTTCACTCTAAAGTAAAAATAGACTGGTTTACTTATAAACCAGTTTATACATCGGAAGGCATTGTTCGGAATGCGAAGTGCCATCATCCGCGGTATTCTCTTCTTTTCTTTCTTACTCCACCTTTTCGTGGAGCACGCGTGACTGAGAGTTTCAACAGTTACAAATAGAAGCTTGCTCAGCGTCACCGAAAACCATTAAATCAGAAAGTTTGAGACAGCCTCTGAGTGGGTGGATGCGAGGCATTACTCTGAAGCAGGGTTGGGCAGAAATACTCAAAAATGTATTTGGAAATACAAATACTGGGATACATTAAAATAGTAGCTAAAATACTGATACTAAAATACATCCGTAAAAATGTATCGCGATACGTATCGGAAATACATTTTAAATAGAGGCAAAAAGTATTTGGAAATACAAATACAGGAATACATTTTAGGGAGGGCAGAAATACAAATACAGAAATACTGATACTGCAATACATTTTTCAAATTTGTTTGAGACGCCAACTGAGATGAAGCTTGAAGTTTGAAGTGGAAGTTTTTGATCCCGAAATTACTTTCCCGTAGGCTTGGCACTTTGCCTTGAAGATAGTGGTTTCGGACGGCGAGGAGTCTTCAATGGGCTCAAAATAAAAAAAAAACGTTCCATCAAGGACTGACCGCGGTCCTTTCCCTGACATCCTGTCTGTCTGACGAGCGATGCGGAAAAGACTTCGACCTCTAAATAAATTCGATGTCACCCTAAATCCCATCAAAACGTGACAACGCCCCTGTCCAATAAGGATGCCCCTGTCAACAGTGATCACATGACGTCACGGTGGAATGAACTGGTATTCTTTATCTGTAGCTAGTGTGGCCTTGAACATGAAACTTTACCACGGTGCTGTATGAAAGGACAATACGTACTTTCGTTGTAGGTTACCTCGTTGCAGATCGTGCAGGCAGTGTCATTTGGAATTTTCGAGAATAGTGGACCACCTGAAGCATCCTGGAACACATGTCTTATCGTCTGTTACGGTTGAAAAAACGATACGGTGGCATCCCTGTTGTGAAGGTCCCTTCTGCCGACCCTTCGCCACCGACGCATGGATTGCAGTCCTCAAGTCTCGCCTAGCATCATCCAAACAGAGACCTCGTGGATTGCGACCTTATTTTGCCGGCACAGGTCCGAGCTCTCCGAGAAACAGCGCGCTCGAGACGAGTCGCAGGTGTACGAAGTCTGGGTCGGCACCGCGAGGCCACGTCTGGCCTCCTTCCTGGGTTTCGAATCACCAGAGCAGCTGGTCACGTTCACGTCGGCTGATGACGTACCCTTGAGCCGTGCAATATTACGGGCGCAGCCGCAGACCCATTCGAGTATGTGTTGAACTTCACTGCGTGAGTCATCCTACTACTTCAAACCAACCACCGCCAGGCTCGTGCTGCAACGGACTGTGACTCAGCTTTGCCGGCTGGGTGTACTGTGTACGTTAAGGCAAGAGAGACGGTTAGCAGCGGGCATTGGATGCCACGAAACAATGACTCAAGAAATCCCTACCTAAGGACCTGCGCCAGAAGATGCTCTGACTCCACTCCTGGCACGCCACCTGGTTCGAGTCCCCGACTACGCAACACTTCTCAGAAGAGAAGAGAACGCATAGAAAAATAGTTTGGAGAATCGAAAGGAAGGTCAGCATAGTAACAATGCCCCAGTATCACCTTAACCCTGGTGCCCTCAGAAGTAAAAGAAAAAAAAATGCGTTCGGACTTGTTTGTTTGTTTGTTTTTCGGGGGGGGGGGGGGGGCGAGTATTTCTCAAGAAATGTAACGAAATACATTTCATCCTGATTGTATCGCGATACAAAGAAACATTCCAAATGTATTTCGATACAGGAATACAGATACTGGTGAAAAAAATGTATCGCGATACAGAAATACAGATACGAAATGTATTTCTGAAATACTATCGCGATACATTTGTATCGAGGCGCAACTCGAGCCTTATTATCCGCGTGTGCGCCAATCGAGCATTCTGCCTGTTGCATGAGAAATAAGTTTACCGCACTACCGTGCTTAGCATATGCTCAAAATGGCTTTCTTTTATTTATTTTTTTATTTAGTACTTTTCGGGATGCTCAGCAGGTTTCTAACTGAAACCATCATTCTGTTTTCACCAATCAAAAAAGGTTATTTAACAAAGACTAGTTCAATATCTCATTTATATTGAGGATTAGCCCCTATACTATTTCCCGCTGGCCGTATACCTCACCCGCACGAAACGTGTTAGTGCAGCTTTCATGGCTACTTTAAAACAACGCTGTAGAGACTATAAAGGCATGCTGAATATTAGCCATTGGACTGCGGTCCCCATTTGATTTTGAATTCGCTTCTGAACATCTACGTATGTTTCTCACACGTTAGAAAAACTTAACCTTACCGAAGCATCCAGTAATAAAGAAAGATATAACCCTTGAGTACGAAGTAACATACAGAAAGCGCATGTTTTAACTTGTCGAACAATATGTTTTTTTATTCAGCCCACGCTTGCACCGCTTATTTGTGTACAGGAGGCCGGTATTACCGGGTTTAGAAATGCTTCAGCAATACTTTTTTTCCCATCATGGGTATTAAAAAGTTATATCCCGACCATAAAACAAGCGCCATAGTTTAGAACAGAGCGTGACTAGCCCTTGCGTCTTCTGTTGAGAGCGAAAGAACGGAGATTTAAACAGGTAAGCTCGGCACGTAGAAATGCATCTTTGTCAGGAAAGCGCTTATATGGCGGCTGACATGTAGCAAATAAAACTTTCTAGCTGGCAACTTTGTTTAAGAAGAAAGAAAAAAGAGGAAACCTCTCGGGAGCCTACGTAAACAACTTAATTTTCGCGAGGACCTAATTTTCCCGAATTTCGCGAATCGCCTACAATTCGCGAAAAACAGGCCCCGCGAACAATTCCGGTGAAATGTAGGCACTTTGAAATCTATATTGAGATCCCACCGCGTCGCGAAAATTAGAACCCGCGAATTATTCCAAAACTTCAGCTTTGACCTAAATCGCGAAATACTGAGCCCACGAAAAATAAGTCGTTTACTGTATTTCACGCCCAATGCCTCACCGAATACATGTTGCTCTAGGAAAGAGGACTTGCAGCGCTTTCCCGGCTGAGCTTGTGCCACATCGGACGTGGACATGGGCTCCATCCAGAGAAGAGCCATCGTGAAGGAGAGGAGAAGCGATCTGTTCAGGTAGTGCTGCGGCTTGGTGAGGACGAATTCCAACGCGAAGCTCTGTGCAGAGATGGGAGGTTTCGGTCTAAGTGCACACCAGAAAACACTCAAGGGTTGCGAGCTCTGTGAGTTCAAGCTGCGTGCAGTGCATTTCACTTAGATCCGCAGAGTATTAAAGCATATTCTGGTTATAACTTAAATTTATAGGACATTAAAACTGCGTCTTTCGAACATATTCAAAAGAAAACGATTCTATAAACCTACTCTTGCCTGCCTATAACAGCATAAACTATCCTTAGTGAGGTTCCAAGATTGTCTTATTTTCACTTATCGCTCACCCATAGAGCCCTTGTTTGCATTAAAGACATTCGAAAGATAAACTAATTGTGATGAAAAAAACACAGACAATATGTTTGTGAGACTCGGTGCGAGATTTGAAGTTCCCAAGTCAAACTTGACGCGCTCTGCGCGATATCGGGTCTCCCAAAAGCCTGGTCTTCAAATCTTATTATTTATTTAAATAGACACGATGACCTGGCGCATAACAGAAGCGCAGAAGTGGCCGTACGCCGTGCGTGCCATTCAAAGGGGAGCTTTTACTTCTGCTGCATCCAAAGTCCAAGACAAGATTAGAGCCGACAAAAAAAAATGTTTCGCAAAGCACCGTTTATTTTCTTAGTTTTCTTGCGTTACGTATATATAAGTGGCCGAAACATTGGTGTGTCGATTGTCGCGTGCCAGGCTATCTCCGTGAACTGGTAATCACGCTTAATATGAAGCACAGACGTCCTGGTGACTCGTGGCAAGGGTTCTAACAGTTACTTCAAAAATGTACCTAAGATACAGTTACAGTTACTTTACGAAAAGGTACCTAGGTACTCGATTAAAAATGTACCTAGGTACATGCACAGTTACTTTGAAAATACTTAGTTTATTTATTTTCCGAAAATTTGTCACAATGTATTGGAAGTAAAGCTATCTATTCTAAGGATACACACAAAACCGAGTTCGATAAATGTGCATGATTGGTGTCTTTGCGACGACCACACCGGAGTTGAGTCCTCAAGCGGATTATCCCCACGCTCCAATCGGTTCACCGAGGCCACGGCTTCCACAGTTCATCATGTCACGCCGAAACCACCGAAACTCGCTTGTTGACGTTCTTGCCTTTAGATCCGATGCTGACGTCGACAGGCCCAGAGGACGTCGGCCGCATAAAGAAACGCGTGAGTCGAGTGCATATGCACCTAACCTTCGCGACGACAAGCGAAAGGCCTCAAGCTTCCTCGTTTTCTTTTTTCTTTTTGTTTATTTCGTTAGTCGGAAGAAGATTAAGTTTCTTTTTAACTTTTCAGTTTTAATAACTGCAAAATTTGAGTCACATTTATTGTGTGGAAACTGTATTCTATACGCGACGTTACATTGCTTTACGATTCTAAGTATAATTTATTTTCAATTATATTTTATATTGTATTTATGGCAAAAGAGAGCCACCACCAGGACAAGAAACAAGCAACAGAAACTGCGCACATCTTTTGAGTTATTTTCCCCCCCCCTTGTATAGCTGCCAGAGGAGCTTCAAACATGCAATTAAGTCGATTTCGGTTTGAGATGAAGGAAGCAGGTCGCTATTTTCTCTAAAAGGAGTTCCGAAGCGATTCGATAAATTAGTATCGCTAGAACGGCATCGCTAATCCACCGTTCGCTCAAATGAACACATCCATTCGCTAAAGTGCCGTTCGATAAAACATCATAAGCGGGGCTTCGTTCGCTAAAACGTCGTTCGATCAAGTCAGTGCCTCTAAGGGGCGGATCCAAGGCGGAAGGGGGAGGGGGGCGACGGGGCGGCCACCCCCGAACATAAGTCGACCCCCACTCCCCCTTCTTGGAGGGCAATTTGACATGGGTGGACCCCCGGTGCACAAGAAAGAATGGGAGAATTGCATCCTTACAAGATTTTCCGCCCCCCCTCCCTCCAAAACGGAGTTCTGGGTCCGCCCTTGGTTCCTCCCAGGTTGTACCCAACTCAGCTTTAATGACGGCTCCTGGTAGTGTGTGAATACGTGAAGATTTATAGTTTCTACCATTTTGACAAAGTGAATAGAAAAGGACCTGTAAATAGTAACTTCACTTAGTTACAAGTTACTGGAAAATATACCTAAGATACAGACACAGATACCGAGAAATGAAAGTACCTAGGTTTGTACTTCAGGTACAACAAATGTACCTCTGTGCCGATTTCCAGTTACTTGTGCTTAGGTACTTTACAACCCTGCTCGTGGCCAAGCAGACGTAAGCTTCCGCAACGTAACGTAACGCTAGAAAAGAAGTCTGTATGAACCAGCCTTAAAACTACAGGCCACAACTATACTCCGTTCACCCTTAAGGTCCCTACGCACAGTTGCGTTTGAGAGCGTTTGGGTGCATTTGACTGCGTTGCGTGGAGAAACGAAAGCGGGTGACCGGTACATCTGGGCTTCATATGAAGCGTGAAATCCAATTCGATGAATACATTGTCACGTGACATAAGAAGCAGGGATCTCCTGGTTTTTTGCAGCCACAATTCAGTCAAACGCGCTCAAACGCTTTCGAACGCAAATGTGCGTAGGTGCCATTACAATAAAACTAGAAACTCCTCTTTCCGCGCGAGCTCGCTGGCTTCCGGTGTGCTTTGGTTGCCCGTGCCTGCTCGTTCACAGTTGTTTTAGCAAGGGCAGAAAGCTCGCGCTGGAGGCGGAGCTTCTAGTCTCAGCTTGAGGGTGAACAGAGTATAGTGCAGACGGCAGCCTCTATAATAATCAAGAATCAGCTTTATTAGGCGCCCAGGAACAACCAGACGGTCTTGGTATTGACACACCAAATCTTACACACTGTAAATCGTTAGGCGTAAACATTTATAACGCCAAAACAAAATACCAGACGAATACAAAAAGAAAATTCAAACACACATAAACACACAGATACATACACCCATTTGCACTCCGAGAAGAAAACGCCGTCTAAAGTACAGGGCATGAGTATAAGGGAACAATATTTATCTATCACACCTTGACAACAGTGAACGGTATGTGTTTACGAAAGAGGACAAAAATCTGCAAAGATATTTGCTAGGGTGCTTCGAGACAAAAAACAATGCAATGTTCCTTGGCACTGCCAACCACGGTGGACAACGGGGATTGCAAAAACATACGAATTACTTTAAAATTATGTAAAATTTTTATTTCATTTTGATTCTTGAAGATAAAAATATGGTTTAAATTACTTGAAAGTAAACATATTCGGCAGAAATCTGCCTGGTTGGGTGAGAGTTAAATTCCGAAAGTGTAGCTCCAACCAAAATTTGAAAGGCAACCCGACGTTTCAAAGCCAACTCGGCTTCTTCTTCAGGTCTGACTGAAGGCACGCGGCAACGTTACTAAAACCCTCAGTTGGGAAACTCACCCTAGAAACCTGGGCCGCTGGCGCCCACCGAGACCGAACTAAATACTATAACAGCGCCACCCTTTAGCGACGAGTTCAAACATGAAAGTTGCTTTACATAGCTACTGCGAGATGACCCGACTCGACGTGCAGCCATGCAGCTGTGCAGTTCCCATAGTGGACGCTGCGGGAGAAATGGCGGCGTTGCGATCGCCATTAGCTCGGTTCTCGAGTACGAATCAGAGCCACTTTTTTAAAGCAGGCTCTGTGGCAGTTTTCAAACTGAGTGGTTCTAGTAACGTTGGCACGCGGACACAGCAGCAGCTCCTAAACCTTCGCGTTCAAAGAAGAAAATAAAAGAAAAGGAAATTAAATAAGTAGAAATTCGGAAATTGAAAAATTGTAAAATAACTTTTAAGTTATGGAGACAAACGTCTCTTCAGCTTTTCCGTCAGGTCACGGAAGCCATGCGCATACACAGGGGGCAAAGCGCCTAGGGACCTCTTTAGGTTTCCTGGCGTATGCTGGATTTGCCACGATTCCAAGAAAAGTCTTCTTCGAAAATTGGGCTCTGTATCCACCCCGTGCGCGTTAGTGAAGTCAGTGCGATGGTTTAGGGTATCGCAATGTTCGGAGATGACGCTGCGCTCACTGTCAAACTTCCGCACGTCGTTCTTGTGTTGGCGGATACGCTCGGGAAGGTTCTTCGTCTCGCCGATGTAAGTTGCGGGGCACTGTGCGCAAGGAATGCTGTAAATCACGCCCTGTGCTCTTCCTTGTGGTAGACGATCTTTCGGTCTTTGCATAAACCTTCCCAGTGGGGACGGGGGCTTGTGGGACACCAGAATACCTTCCTTTCCCAGTAGCCGTTCGAGCGCTTCGCTGATTCCCTTTACGTAGGGAACGCTGATGCACGCGACTCGATGGGGCTGTCTTTCTTCTACTGGCATCTGGTATTATCTGGTATTGTCTGACGAGACCTTGGCGTCGGGCGATGCGCTCAATGCAGCTACTATAGGGGGTATTCACTGGCCGCCATACTTGAAGTCACTGTTTAGAGCGCATGCTCAAAACGAGCTCACATTGATAGGCTGTCAAGACCGGCAATCTTGATGGTGCGGGGTGCACGTTGGAAAATAACTGTGGAAGCTAGCAATCAGCACGTGCTCAGCATTAGCGCACACGGATATGGCCGCCAGTGAATACACCCTATACTCTGTTTCACCTTGTGTTGTACCGCAGGAAAGGCTACAAGCGCGAGCTCCTTGCTCTAGGACACATCTCGGCGGTACAAGCTCTCGTGCACCAAGGGCTGCCGCCAACGCTATGAGCTCGCGCTTCTAGCCTTGGCTGCGGTACAACATAAGGTGAAACGGAGTATAAAGTAGCCATTTTTCTTTAGGTCTTCAATTATGGTCTTCTTCTCCTTCTTTTTATCGGTTTCCGACGAGCAGATAGTTGTTGCCCTACGCAGGAGGGTTGAAACCACTGAAGCCTTATGACTCGTGGGATGGCTCGAGTCAAAATCGAGGTAGCGTCCGGTGTGTGTTGGTTTTCGGTACACCATAAACGTCAGATCTTGCCCTCTTCGGTTCACCAGCACATCAAGGAACGGCAAGGTGCCATCCGTCTCACATTCCACGGTAAATTGAATGACCGGCTCGTAGAATTTGAGGTGTGCCAAAAGATTAGTCACGTCCAGTTTCTTGAGAATGCAGAAACAATCATCCACATAGCGCATGATTACTTTGGGGGTGTTGGGGAAAGACCTCAGCGCTTTTTTGCTCGATTGTTTCCATCGTGAGGTTCGCCGTTGGGACCGAGATGGCCGCACCCATTGCGGTGCCATTGACCTGGGGCCCTATGTTGCGCTTTTTGGACTCCCAGGAGACTAGGAAGAAGGAAGTGACGTCAACAACGCTCTTTGGATGTTGATTGGTGGAGTCGCTGATGACGGTATCTGCTAAGATACCGTCATCTGCTAAGATACGTTCATTCACACCTACGTCACTTCCTTCTCCCTAGTCTCCTGGGAGTCCAAAAGCGCAACATAGCACCCCTGGGGCCTATGTTGCACGTTTTGGACTCCCACGGTGACTATGGAGAAGGAAGTGACGTCAACGACACAGCAAACGCAGATTAGATGTTGACGGAAGAAAAACAAAATCAACGAAGGCCATACTGCGCCAGGGCCAAGCATAGCAACGTTTTCCTTTAGTAAAACACAGAGCTTCCCACCCAAATAAAATTTCGCCAGTAACAACTAAAAAGAAAAAAAAACCTTGAGTCGCACGTACTGCCATGGAGCAATCTACCGCTCAACAGTACGACTTGAAGCATATTCGCATCGACAAAATTTTTTTCTCATAAATGAAAGGCATGACGGCCTAGTGCTTTGTCCCCGTTAGGTGATCGAAAGACAGAAAACATTAAAGTTTCCGAACCGCGTTTAGTGGCAGAGCGTTCGTGCCCTGGAAAAGCTAAGAAACCGAAAGAAGATACTTGACACTAACAAGATTGCAGCGTGCCCAGTGCTGCCAGACCACCAAGAAGTTTCGCATATTTTCTATTCAACCAGCCAAGTTTCAGCCAAGTTATTGTAGTCCATGATAGCCAACTAAAGCCAAGTCCCCCCCCCCTCCCTTACACACACCGTTGCCAACCCAGATAGTTCTGCTGCCAGAACCAGTCGCTATTTCGAGTTTCAAGCCGTTGGACGGCGTGGTCCGTGCCGCGATTCCCAAGATGGCGCCGCTCTTAACAAATGCGTTCTTTGTGTGGAATAGGGGCTATTCACGGAACTTCATATCGTAGGACGTTGTGCGTAGCGACGTTACTAGCTAAACGTTTGTTGAAAAGCTTCCTAGAACGCCTGGCTCCTTTTGTGAGGCGTGCGCTCGGAGGTGCTCGCCACACTATCCGCCTGCCGCATCAGAAAAAGCAGCGGACGTGGTCAAACATTAAATGCACCTTACCTTCCTTGGAAGGTGATTCTATTGTGGTTTTTATGGTAAACATAAAGTCTGCGCAAACGTCGGCGCAAAAGAACGTCCTTGAAAAATGGTTTTTCTTTGTTGCCGGTGGAGGCGTTGATAGTGGTGGCTCATAGGAACGCAATCATCCCGTACATCCTCGCGTGCAAGAAACATAAAAAAGCGGAAAAAAAAAGTTTCCGAGCGACGTTTGTTTGTGGAGCTTGTGAACTGATGGATTAGAATGTCGGCACGCAGCTCATGGTCAGAACCAGAACTACGAAATGTCTCCAGAATACAGAATTTCATTAACTCCGCTTATAGGAAGTCAATCTCGCAGATTTCATTTCTGATTGACTGGTTTAGCCCGTGGTGGAAGTTACAGATGGCCATTTAGGGAATGGGTCCAGTACAACAAAAACGTGTTTAAGACGTTTCCGTGTTACCACGGGTACATTGTGTACGCACGGTCATCATCTGGTTAGGACAGAAGGGAAGGTGCGTTGATCTTCTCTGTTTTTTTGTTTTGTTTTTATCAAACAGTTGTTAATCTGGTTCGCCAAAAAATATTACCGGCTCGTTTGCTCGCTCCGACTGCGCCGATGCTCCGTTTCAAACACTATACCTCATAGGCTAAGCCTAACACTCGACTTCGATGTGTTTCGAGAGGAGAAATAGAGACGAGACAGCGAGGAGCAAGTCACGCACCGCTCGGAACGAATGAAAATAACGTTAATAAAAGCAAATCAGTGTCGCCACAGTCGAGGAAAGTAGATTAAAGAGCTGGCACGAGAACGATCGCTAAATCATAGGCGCTTCGCTCGAACCGCAAAGGGTAGCGCCAGATTGCGGATGGGTTGTAGCGCGACTGCTGCGCCACGATTCGCTTCTGAAACGAAGCCTGGGAGCTTCAGTCATGTAGCCTCCGAGATTTTCGCGCGCTGGCTGCACTCCTCAGCTATTGCCTTCGCCGGTAGAAAGGCTTGCTGCGCTGCGCTTGGTGACGCTCGCCACCAAATTCAATGATACGAAGCAATTACCTTGAGGTATCATCATCACTATTGTCGTCGGTATACGGAAATTAGGAGCGGCGCAAAATGTGCTCCCCGCCTCTAGCGGCAACGCACAGACCTTTAGCAAGAAGTAAGTTGATCGTAATTCGAAGGATCATCTTTTCAAAGCGCAAAAAGTGTAAAACAAATGCCCGTGCACGTAAGGAAAGTTAAGACAGCTGTTCTCGTGCATGACAACAACAAAAAATATGCCTATCCGGCCGGCCCACATGGTATCCGCAGATGACTACTAAAGGTTCGCACTAAGTCTTGCGTTCTAAGGTCTCATCTAGCTATACAACGCAAAGACCGGAGCTGCGAATAGAAGTTTCGAATCGACAGATGTCAATTTACCTTTCTGTATTTTGGTGATGAGAACAATAAAGACGGAAGCTTCATGCCGCAGGCTCACACCTCACTGCGCGACTTGGTGATTGCGTTTATGTTTCTGGTTTGGTTCTGAGTGCCGCGTGCGGAGATCTAGAGAACTGGCTCGGCTCGCTTTTTTCGCTGAGCAGCTGAGCGTTTGGAAAGGTCGGAGCAGAGCGCGCGAAAAATCTAGGAGGCCATGGTTTCGGCAAATACTTTATTCGGGGGAATACATTCCACTCCGCTCATTTGCATTAGACAGAACGCCTACAGCGCCGAATCCAGCCCTGACGGATTGAGGTCCGCCTCCGTTCACGCGGCACGTGCACCTGGATGTTCGTGGCGGCCGCAGAGCCGTATATTAGGAGAGTTTGGACAATAGGCGGAGCAAAGGCCGCCGCCAGCGCCGAAGATTCCCCCACGCTTAGAGCGTAAACTAAATTTGTGACACAGCGTCGACCAATCAGGAGACCTCTACTCCATCTCACAAATGTCTGCAGTGAAGACAAAGGCACAGGCGCGTGAGCCTAGCTCAGCGAAACGCTTTTGTTTGTACGAGACCTCGTGCATAGGAGGCACCTTCCAAAGCCACGCGCTCGTGCCCATGCCTTTGTCTGCACTGCTAGAACAGCGTCCTGAGACTGGCTGAAAGAAAACAGTGCAAAGGGTGCGGGTGCGCGAGCGTCTTGAGACGCGGAGTTCCGCTCGGCACGGCTCAAATTATACTTCGTTTCACTTTATCTGCGAGCGAAGCCAAAGCTAGAAGCGCGAGACCAGCGCTTTTTGCATTTCTCCCCAGCTCGCGCGCTCGAGCAAAGCCTGAACGCACGGAGCTTCCGTGCTCGCGCTTCCAGTTTTGCCTTCGCTCGCACATAAGGTGAAACGAAGTATAGTCGTGTCACATATTTAGATCACACGACCACCGCTAGGGGCTGTTTCGCGGCCTGTGGTTGGCCCCGAGATGCTCGCCTATCCAAACCAATGTATGGCCAAACTCTCTCAATAAACGGCTCTGGGCGGCCGCGACGGTGTCGTCTCTGATTCCACATAAAGGCCCTCCATGTTTCAAAAGTAGCGCGAGGTTCGTCGATGCACGAGGCACGTGCAACGTGCAACCGTTTGGAAGATAATGGCGGCACAGCGCAGCAAAGTATTTGGCGAAGCACTAAGCTTGATTTCAGATTCCATGTTCTTCCAAGAACTGGCGCTCGGCACGTGTCTCGAGCATTTCCACAGCAAGGAATTTGGAATGTAGAACGACCATCATCATCATTATCATTTACCACCCGATTGCCGAGGCCTCCCGACAATAGATGGCTCTCGCCATGCCCAGAAAAGCTGTCCATGCCGATGCTACTGTATTTGAGAGGAGTGAAATGTATTCCCCTAGTAAAGTATTTGGTTTCGGTACTCTGGGCACAATCAGTAAGTCCATACTATGCTTCGTTTCAGCTTCGGTCCAGACGCAGCCAAAGCTACAAGCTCGAGCTCAGGGCTTTCAGCATCCCTGCCCAGCACGCGCGCTCGTGCAGTCCAAGCACTGTTCTGGGCCACATGCTCGCGCTTGTAGCATCGGCTGCGTCTGGACCGAAGCTGAAACGAAGTATATGTTTCACCTAGGGTGCCTTCATGCGCGCTTTGCTTGGGGTGATGACATCTGGCCATTTTGTTTCCAATTCTTCTTTTTATTTTTTGTTCTGAAGCACGTGAAAGAGCGTGTCCCTGCACGCGCTCGTGGCGCTGACTGTGCTACGGCGACATTTTGTTTCCGGCGATTTCTTTGTATTTTCTCTGTGAGCGCGTGCTGTCGGCATCGGTACTGCAAAGGGTGGCATCACTCCTAAACAGAAGGTCATTGAGGCACGCTGGTTTCACCTTATGATGTACCGCAGGAAAGGTATACAAGCGCGAGCTCCGTTGCTCTGGGGCATATCTCGGCGGCAAGAGCTCTCGTGACTTAAGAGCGGCTGCCATTGCTATGAGCTCGCGCTTCAGCTTCGCTGCGGTACAACAAACGGTGAAACGAAGTTGCTTTTTTTATAGTCACATCTAGCTCCCATTTATTGCCGTACAAGAACAAGAATTATGGTCGCATATAATGGTTTTGGAACCTGCATTATATTGCTCTTCACACCAACGTTCATCAATCTATAAGTTGACTAGCTTTACGGAAGCAAGGTCTTCGAACAGCTCTTTTTTGTTGCCCGCACGCAAGCAGGTACTGACGAATAGCGTTCCTGGCACTACCGGTGGCAAGGCGTCACAGTTAACAGAGAAGAAGCGTTTTTAAACGACGCTCTTTTGGGCAAGTTTTCCCGCAAACATTGTTTACCATAAAAATAAAATCATTTCATCAAACGTTTTAGTGGTTTTGTCGCTTCTGGCCATTGGCCGGGTTTTTAATCTAGTAACATTGCGAACTAACTTTGATGAAGTGAGGTTGAGGCGAACATCGTTCAATATGGCGTAACGTGGATACCCCCTATGCGTACTAATGTGCCTGATGATTATACCAATCTCATCAGCGTGCCTGCCCTACGTCGCCGCTGCCGCGATGCATCGAGTGAACTTTAGTCTTTCTGAACGTGCGACAACACCTCTGCAGGTACGCGCGTGCCAAACACGAGACGGCAGGAGCCGTCTTCTGCTCATCCGCCCGCTTTCCGTGGACTAAATGTATGTCACTATCAGGCATGCTCTGAATGCTTGGTGATATCGGTCTGTTTGGCGAGTTCTTCGTCTACATAGAAGGAGGAAATTAGTATATATTACGCCAGAGCTCCACTTTGCTAGCAGGAGTTCATGCCGTCACTTCGAATCATGAATCAAGCACTCGCCCGCTGGGCACGCTTTCCTCACTGAACGATCTACTAAAATTCTTCATTAGCTCAATGATATTCCAGAAATAATCGACAACGGCACACCAGAAGAGCGTTTTCACATGCCGGTAGCCCAGCCTTATAAGAGATAACGGAATATATATATATATATATATATATATATATATATATATATATATATTAATATGAACAGGGGTGATTGGTATCACTCACACCTTAACTTTTAATTATTATCGGTTACTGTAAGAAACGCGATTGGGGGAGGAAGTTAAATGCAGTGGGCAAACCTCAGTGTGAGGAGACTTATAAGCTTGTCTGGCTTACGTATTTCGGGTGTGATAGAATCTCTAAAATGCTCGGCCTCGGCACGCGCCTTACGGGTTGACACAATTATGCCAGTGAACACGTGCGATTCTGCAAGAGAAGTGAGTGGTTTCGGTGGTGCCGTATTATGTTTTGAAACCAAGTGTGTGTGACCCATCGCTTCCGGTGACTTATTCTCACTTGAGAACAACATGTTTACGGAGCCCTACAAAGCACATGCTTTAACCGAATCGTTAGACCGTGTTGTTTTAATGTCAGCTAAAATACCAGGCATGCGCGTTCCACCTTCCTCCCTCCCCCGCCACTCCATTGCATACTACATCACTTGTGAAGCCAGGCAGCGCCGACTACCTTTTGTCAGCGTCGTTGACACAGAGTCTTGCAGCGCCTTACGGTGATCGAAACATAGCAGACGGTGACGTCGAGACAAGCGCGTCTGCCGCTTTGCAGAGGATCTCGTGGAGCTTCAGCACGTTGGCCGCTTTGGGGCTGGTCGGGGATTCACGTGCAATGGCGTCATGAGGAGGTCATGTCTTCTATGTGTTACTGGTTTTCCACGACAGCAAGAAGTACTCACCACTGCGGAAGTTTGACAGAAGCAAACTGAAGAGAGTTCAGTTAACTTTGGGACAACACTTTGTGAGGAGCGTTTCTGTCTCTAGCAGAAAATCTCTCTAAATATATTTAGCTGCGAATAGTTCACGGGAGCTTTCGCAATGAAACAGGCAAGAAAAAGAAAAACCTTAGGAGTAGAGAGAAATTACCTTGCCATAAAGCATCATATATTCGTGCAACCAAATGCCCAGGGCATCGTATAGGACGCGTCGACAAGACGGCTGTCTTCGTCCATGAAGTTTTCTCTCAGATTTGGGCCATGTTGTTCGTGTTGTACAACGCACCGAACGTTTTGATGCGGTTATGGCTCATTCGTAATTTAGCGCCTCGCTACATTTATGAACCGGCGTAAATGATTCCTCACAACAATAACTTAGTCACATTGATCATCTAGCCCCATGCAGCAAAACGAATACCTTCGTCCAAATGGCGAGCTAATAACGTAGTGTTCGTGTGATGTCGGTTAAAATGTTAGGGGCTGACAAAAACAGTCATCTGCTTCTGCCATATTTCGGACATAGACTTATTATAATGTACGCTAGAGGTTAAACTGGCGTAGTGTGGTGTCGCAAATGGAAAACAGCAACCCATCGAAAATTAACTTCCGGTAAGGCATTTTTATGGGAAAAATCGTGTATATTTTCTTCCTGCGCT
>JAZHYW010008031.1:0-42018 GCA_037355805.1 Ixodes ricinus | reverse complement strand
GGAGGGAGATGGGGTGGGGTCGTTGACTGGTCATTTACATGAGATCTTCGAAGCCTTCGCTGATTTACAAGCGTTATCCTCTTATTACACACATTGGGGGGGGGGGATAATATTTTTGAGATTAACTTCTGCGTTTGAACATTTTCAGCCTTGAACGAAATAATACGAGGTTTTTCTATCGCCGAGGACGAGGATGCGAAAAAATACGTTCGCACTCTGATAATAACAAAAGGTATACCTTTACTACGAGAGGGGCCTTGTCTTGATATGGTGGGTGCGTTGAAAACAGCAAATCGCAATAACCGCACAGAAATGGCTTCACCTCATTTTCTATCATTTCGAACGTCTGCCACCAAACTCAACGGAGCGACCAAGTTTTGATGGCTGTGGGCGCAGAAGCCAGACGACGGGCAGACGGCGGACAGATCACGTGACGTCTTTCCTTGATTTAATCCGACGTTACGCATCGATCGAGGAGGGTAGCATGAGTGATTACTCCGGAGTAAGCAGCCCGATTCTGGAACGCTTGTTCTGACGTCATAGAGTAAGCGCGAGTAAGTTTTGAAACGCCACGGTACAAAACCTTTACTCCGGAGTCCGTTCGAGTAAATTTTGGGAAGACAGCCCTAGTGAAAGCCAGAATCTCGAGAATTCGGCCCAAAAGGTTCGAGCATCGAGCGTTCAGGGTCAAAGTGAACAGGATCATTTTAGAACAGGAAAGTAGGATGAGATGATAGAAGTTACGTCCCGAGTTAGAATAAACATGCAGCTTCTAGAAGTTTGTGACCGGGCGTTTCCTGCTCGGACTTGCGCGCGGCATTATCCCCGTCTTTAAAAGCGCATCATAAAGATGCAACGCGAAAAGAGAACAAAACAAATTGCTTACAGTAATACGGTGAGACGAAACAAACATACAGCATCAGAGTCCTGACGCGCGTAGAACTGCTAAGTAGAACGACGTGGACTACTTCGGGTCGGGGTTGGCGACGTCCTGATGGTCGGGTTCCGTCAGGGAGCACCTCGTAGTTCAAGTCCCCAACGCGGCTAATGACCCTGTAGGGTCCAAGTAGCGTTTTAATAGTTTCTCGCTGAAGCCGTGGCGGCGAATGGGCGTTCATACCCCCCCCCTTTTCTGTCACCGGGCTGCAACTCCACGTCGCGGCGACGAATGTTGTGCCGTCCAGCGTCGACAGCTCGTTGGTCTGTTATCCGAAGGCGGGCTAGCTGGCGTACCTCTCCTGCCCGTTGGGTGACCAGCTGGGCCTCGTCAATTCCGTCGGCCGTCTGGTTGTTGGGCAGCATGGGGTAGAGCATCGTTGTCACCTTTCTGACGTGGACCAGCTGAAATGGTGTCATACCAGCGGTCTCATGAGCCGCCGTGTTGTGCGTAAACGTGACGTAGGGCAACCCCTCATCCCATATCTTGTGTTTCATCATCAAAGTTTATTCAGACAACCGTCCAGCCGAACGTCCACCTACATAGATGTCACGTCGGCGATGGTATTGTTAAACCACTCCGTCAGCCCGTTGGTCTGCGGGTGGAATGCCGTGGTTCGGCGGTGGTCGGTGTAGCTCAGGCAGAGTACCTCTTGTGTCAGTTGCGCCATGAACGATGAGTCTCGGTTCGTTATTAGGACTTACGGAGCGCCATGTTGGAGGGCGATGGACTCGGCGAAGGACTTGGCTACTTCCACTGCGGTTCCCGACAGCAGTGCTTTTGTCTCGGCGTACCGGGTGAGATAGTCAGTTGCCACGATTAATAATAATAATAATCGAAATCAATCAATCAATCAGTGTTTATTAAAGTGTCGATGAACAACCAATCGGTCTTAGTGCTGGCACACTTAAAAAGTCGAGCAAAACACTTACATACAAACACACACACGAGTGAAAAAGGGGAACGTAGTTTACCAGTCTGAGAATAAAAATATTAACAAGTACGAAATACACTCAAATCAACAAGGGAAATCAAAAGCACAAAACAGAGACGTCACCAGGTGTGAGAGCAAAAAGCAAATACTTGGATATCGTACTGACAAACGTCAACGCTTTAACTGATCAGCGCTTTTCTTGCAAGAGGAAGCTTCGAACAGCTTTTCCAAACTTGCTCCCGCATGGGTTAAAAATATCAATAGTGTCAGCGAAGCGGTTACAACACTCAGCCGATCTTTGGATCGGGTTTAAGTGGCTAAAATGTCGAGGTATAACAAGATGATTGAAGCCGCGTAGGCACATGTGGAACTCTAAGGCTCACTTTGGACAGAAGGCTGGGAGAGTTAATCGAGTCATGCAGGGTCTTAAACAATAACAACAGATCTGCCTTCACCCAACGCTCCTGCAGGCTCATCAAGCTGACGAGATGCGAGTTACGCCCAACGTTTAAACAAGGATCACCTTTCTCAAGGTAACCATATTTAAACAGAAATACATTTGTTTTGGACTTGCTCGACAGATAAACTGCTAGTTTTGGAAATGCCGTTCCAAACAACTGAGTCGTACTCTAGCTGGTGTCTAACTAAGGAAAAGTACAGCGTGAAAAAAGCGGACGGGCTTTTGAATTCCTTTGTTATGCGAAACACGGCAGCTAACGTGCGCAAGGTCGATTGAAACACTCTGGTAACGTGAGTGTCAAATCTCAAGGTTGAACCAAAAACAACCCCAAGGTCCCTCAGTTCATTTACAAATGACAGTAGTTCACCCTGGTAACTATATGGAACAACTATATCGTGAATCTTACGAGAACATGTCATTACTTTTATTATTAGAATGATTCAAACGGAGGTCATTGTCTAAACACCAATGACCGAAGCAATGTGCGTCATTCTGAAGCGTGATGCAATCCTCTAAAGTCGATGTTTCTGTAATGTTTTATATCGTCAGCGTACTGCAGAAATGAAGAGTTTGATATAACTTGAGAGACATTATTTACAAAAATATTAAAAAAGACAGATCCCTGAGGCACTCCAGAGCTTGCCTTGTACAAGGACGAGATAGTATTGTTGACGCGGACGAAGGCTTGCCTATCAGACAAATAACTTTTTAACAAATTTTATACTGAACCACATACTCCGTACGAGGAAAGCTTGTATAAGAGGATGTTGTGGTTGACTACGTCGAAGGCCTTACTCTGGTCGAAATAAAAAAAACATCAAGCTGACCTCTATTACGACGGCGGCTCTGGACAGGTAGTCGGCATCGCTGTGTTTTTGGCCTTACTTGTAGACCATAACCACGTCGTACTCTAGCAGCCGGAAACCCCATTAAGCGAGTAGTCCCGATGGGTCCTTCAGGCTTGCTAACCAGCATAGCCAGTGGTGATCTGGGACCACTCGAAAAGGGCTCCCATATAAGTACGGGAGTAATTTCGCGATGGCCCGGACGACGGCTAGACATTCCTTCTCGATCATTTTCTAATTTCGTTCAGGTTCGACAACGTACGACTTGCGTAGGCGACTACACGCTCTGTACCCTCCTGTCGTTGAACCAGTACTGTGGCGAGTCCTGTACTGCTGGCGTACGTGTGAACTTCTGTCTCGGATGATTGGTCGAAATGGACAAGAATCGGTGGCAACTGGAGTCGTCGCTTTACCTCCTCGAATGCCTGTTACTGATCTTCTCCCCATTCAAATTTCACGCCGTCTTTTGTGATGTGGGAGAGCGGCGCAGAAAGCTTGACGAAGTCCCAAACGAACCGGCTGTAATACGTGCAAAAGTCCCAGGAATCTTCGGACGGCCTTCTTGTCGTTGGGCGGTTGAAATGCCGGAACGGCGCGAGTCTTCTCAGGGTCAGGAAGAATACCTTCTTTGCTCAGAACGTGGTTTAATAACTTCAATTCGCCGTAGGAGAACCGGCACTTCGTCGGCTTGAGGGTGCGTTCGGCGGTACTGCGGGAAGAACGGCCCGAAGGTGTCGCAAGTGCTCGTCGAAGTTGGCCGAGAACACCACGACGTCGTCGAGGTAAACGAGACAGCTCTGCTATTTGAGGCCTGACAGCACGGAATCAATGACACGTTGGAACGTTGCTGGCGCCTTGCACAGTCCGAAGGGCATCACCTTGAAGTCGTGCAGTCCATCGGTTGTGACGAAGGCCGTCTACTCTCGGTCCCGTTCGTCGACTTCGATCTGACTGTAGACACTTTTCAGGTCCATCGACGAGAAGTATCGGGAGTGGCGCATCCGGTTCAGTGTGTCGACGATGCGGGAGAGCGGCTGCACGTCTTCGTCACCGTGTTGAGCCGCCGGTAGTCTACGCAGAATAGAAGCGTTCCGTCCTTCTTTTTCACCGGTACGACCGGAGAGGACCACGGGCTGCTAGAAGGCCAAAGGATGTCGTCGTTGAGCATTTCTTGCACTTGGTCGTGAATGGCCTCTCTTTCCTTTGGGAAGACCCGGTATGACGGCCGATGCATAGGGAGCGCATCGCCGTTGGTAACGATGCCATGTTTTTTTGCAAGTGTTGTTTGGCGCACTTTCGACGTCGTTGCAAAGCGGTCGCTGAATTCGGAGATGATGTCTCTGAACTGTCGTCGTTTCGTGGAACTGAGGTTGTGGTTAATGGTGAGCTGCGGCGGCGGTGGACTGTACGGCTGAGATGGCGAGGGCTCATCGGAGATAGCGGCGATTTCGGCGGCGCTCCAGAGTTCATCCACGTGTCCTACAGCGGCACCTTTCTTGGGATGCTGCGAATCCTGCCGAAAGTTAGCCACGAGGACCACAATGCATCCATCCTGCAGCTCCGTTACGCTCCTTGCTACGCCTATTTTTCTTCCGAAAACAGTTGGACTTTGCCTTCCAGAACAACTTCCCTGCAAGCGACTGCATTGGTCACGACGGGCACCATGACACTCGACCACGGCGGTTGGTTTACGTGGTCCGCAATGACTCGGACGGCGGCTGGCGTCGTTTTGGATCCCTTTAGAGGTAGGACGGGCTTTCGCAACGTCAACTTGTTAGCTCCTAGGTGAACCGGGGCACCGTATTCACACAGGAAGTCCATGCCCAGGATGACATCTCTTGCACAATCCTGAAGGACGACGAACTTGACTGGACAGGTCTCCTCGTGAATTTCGACGCGAACAGTGCACCTCCCAACAGGCGCGATGATGAGAGCTAGGGCGGTGCGCATTTATGGGCCGTCCCAGGGCATCGTGACTTTCCGAAGGCGGCGAGAGAGCTTCCTACTTAAAACGGAGTAATCTTCTCCGGTGTCCACGAGTGCCGACGCGTCGTGGCCGTTCTTGGTCACGTTAAGGCTGTTGGGCACAGTAACAGAATCGTCGTTCCGAAGCTTGTCGTCACGAGAATGGGGGCCCACCGACGTCCTTGGAGGATCTTTCAGGCGGTCGTCTTCGGCAACTCTACCTCCAGGGGTTGCCGCGCTTAGTTTCCATGACGAAGTCAGAGATACAGGCTCTATTGGCGTGACCTACCAAGGGGCGCAGCCGGACTTCGTGGTGACGGCGAACGGGATCTCCGGGAGGAAGCGCGCGCTGGTGACGAAGGACGATGCAGGTACTCATCAATGTCCCGCGTTCGGTCTCCGCTCATTTGGCGAAGGGGCGTTTGGTGCGAACCCACGCAGCCGAAGCTGCCGGTAGGGGCATCGCCGGTACAGATGGTCGGCATTCTCGCAGTGGTAACAAAGCGGGCGTTGGTTGGCGGTCCTCCATACGTCCGTCATCCTTGGCGAAGGTTGCTCTGGGCGGACGTACCATGGTGCTGGAGGTTCAAGTCGCGGTGGCGCCGTATACGGGCAAACAAGGGGCTGCGGTCGTCGGGCTATTCCGCCGCAGCTGAGAGTGGGCTCTTCGGGTGCCGCCACGGTGAAGGGAGCCTCTGGATGGAAGGCTCGCTGAACCCCTTCGCCGACAAATTCGGCAATGGAAATTGAAGCGCGGCGATCAAAAGCGTGTAGAATTTTCCAGAGCTCTTCCCTGATGACGTCGCGGACAATTTCCTGAACGTTGTCAGCGCCGATGCCGCCCTGGTTGAATAGGGGGAATACCAGAGTCGAGGCAACAGGCGTTTCGGCGAGTCGGTTGTAGCCGCTGGCTCGGACCGACAGTGCACGCTCGATGTTCGTTTCTTAGGCAACGAATTCGTCGACAGTAGCTGGTGGGTCGCGAACAAGGCCGTCAAAGATGTCGTTAGTCACGCCTATCTTCAGAACGCGCAGCTTCTTATCGGTGACCTGAAGGTCGGCACGGCCGCTCAGGCGGAGGAAATCTTCAATGAAGCTGGTGACCGTTTTGTTAGGGCCTTGAGTCCTTATTTGCAGGATGTCTTGCGCTCGCTGTCGTCGTTGCTGGTTCGTGAAATTCATCTTGAGTTCGGCTTTGCGGGTATCCCATGACATAAGCGAAGCCTTATGGTTCTCAAACCAGTGCCTCGGAGTTCCCTCTAAGGAAAAGTAGAGGTTTTGCAGACACTGTTCACCTCCCCATCCGACGGAGCGTGCCACGCGTTTGTAGTGCTGAACCCAGTCGTCGATGTCCGGATATCTCGCCCTGTAAGGTCGTTGGAGTTCGAGGGGCGACGAACAGGTAGATGACGGGGGAAGCAGCGACAGGAGTCTGCGACGATATGTTGCTCATCGCCAGCTTCGTCGACTGGTGGCGGGTCTTCTCCTGCAGTTGACTGAATTCCGGGGAAAACCCTGAAGACGGCGGCTTCCTTGGGCCTCGGTCGTTTTCACGGACGGTCTCCTTGAACCGGGTACTGGGCTTGGGCTGCGACGCCTCGGAGGGGTATGCTCTATGGGCTGCGATACCCCGCCCTTCCACCCCAAATATCACGAATGAAACTGACGGAAGGATGAACAGTGAACTGAAATTAAAGGTTTAATCGGCAAACTTGTGCCAAACAAAATGAAGAGCGAGCTTCGAGACAGTGGGAAAGCGTGCGGCAATTAGGCAGCGCAACAGCAAGCGAGAGCAAGACTGACTTGACGAGGTCACGTGCTGCTCCTCATCTAGTGTGAGTCAGCAACTTTGAATTTCGGCCAAAAACCTCAGAGCGTCGACCATTTGGGGTGAGAATGAGCAGGCACTTTCAAGAACGAGAAAGTAGGACGAAACTATAAAAGTTACCTCTCGAGTAAGAATAAACATGAAAATTCTTGAAGTTTGTAACCGGGCGTTTTTTGCTCGGCCTTGTGCGCGGCAATATCTTTCTAAAATGAGTTGACTTCGTGGTTTACGTTGTTGCTCGGCACGTTTCTAATTTAAACCAAAAGTCAGAAAATGTATCTCAAACCAAAATTTGAAAGGCAACCCGACGTCTCAAAACCAACTCGGTTTCTTCTTCAGGGGTGACTGAAGGCATGCGGACACAGCAGCAGCTCCTAACCTCTTCGTCTTCAAAAAAGAAAAAAAAGAAAAGAAAAAGGAGAAATTACGAAATTGAAAAATTGTAATATAACTTTTTAGTTATGGAGACGGTCGTCTTTTTAGCTTTTCCGTCAGGTCACGGAGGCCATGCGCGTACAAAGAGGGCGAAGCGCCCAGGGACCTGCTTAGGTTTTCTGGCGTATGCTGGATTTGCCACGATTCCAAAAAAAATGTCTTCTTCAAAAAGTGGGCTTTGTGTTCACCACGTGCGCGTTCGCGAAGTCAGTGCGATGGTCTGGGGTATCGCAATGTTCGGCGATAGCGTTGCGCTCGCTGTCGAAATTCCGTACGTCGTTCTTGTGTTGGCGGATACGCTCCGGAAAGTTCTTCGTCTCGCCGATGTAGGTTGCGGGGCACTCTGTGCAAGAAATGGTGTAAACCACGTCCTGTGCTCTTTCTTTCGGTAGGCGATCTTTCGGTCTTGGCATAAACCTTTCCAGTATGGACGTGGGCTTGTGGGACACCAGAATACCCTCCTTTCCCAGTACACGTGCGAGCACTTCGCTGGTTCCTTTACGTAGGGACCGCTGATGCGCGCGACTCAATGGGGCTGCCTTTCTTCTACTGGCATCTGGTTTTGTCCGGCAAGACCTTGGCGTCGGGCGATGCGCTCGATGAAGCTACTATACTCCGTCTCACCTTATGTTGTACCGCAGCGAAGGCTGGAAGCGCGAGCTTATAGAGTTGGCAACTGCCCCTGGTGCACGAGAGCTTGTGCCGCCGAGGTGTGCCATAGAGCAAGGAGCTCGCGCTTGTAGCCTTTTCTGCGGTACAACAGAAGTTGAAACAGAGTATAGAGTAGCCATTTTTCTTTAGGTCTTCAATTGTGGTCTTGTTCTCCTTCTTTTATCGGTTTCCGACGAGCAGATAGTCGTTTCCCCTACGCAGGAGGGTCGAAACCAGTGAAGCCTTATGACTTGGAAGAAGTTACAGCGCCTCGCAAACTTCGCGAAGATACGGAGGTTGTGCTTCTGCCGGCCGATAAAGGGAAGTCGACCGTCGTCCTGGACCGGGAGGTATACGAAGAAAAGGTACGGGATCTTCTAGGCAGCCATGCTTATGAAAAACTCAAGAAAAATCCTACGTCACAGGTTCAGAGGAACTTGAACAAAATCCTGGCAGAGATTTTCAAAAATACCCTGAGGCAGAGAGCCTTTGCTTGCGGCTTGTTGGCAGGAATTTCTCCGCTCCAGGATTTTATGGCCTTCCAAAGACCTACAAACCTAACGTCCCTCTACGAGCTGTTGTGGACTTTACAACCTCACCGCTTCGGGCGCTATCCAATCATCTTCACCGGACTTTGGGTCCCCTTGTCGGAAACACGGCGACCCATGTAGAAAATGCTGGCCACTTCGTGGAACGCGCCTTGCAAATACATCGCGGCGACGATGACACCATAGTGTTTTTCAAAGTGGTATCCCTCTTCACAAGTGTCCCAGTTCTCCTTGCAGTTGCTGAAGCTCGCGAAGCCCTCGAAAAGACAGCACCTTGACCACAAGAACCAACCTCACTGTGGATTAACTGTGCCGTGTGCTCGAATTTTGGCTCGGCCGCACTATACTTCACCTTCAAAGGAGAGCTTTTCAAACAGGGGCCCTATGTTGCACGTTTTGGACTCCCACGGCGACTATGGAGAAGCAAATGACGTCAACAACGGAGCAAACGCATATTGGATGCTGATTTTGTTTTCTTCCGTCAACATCTAATCTGCGTTTGCTGTGTCGTTGACGTCACTTCCTTCCCCATACTCACCATGGGAGTCCAAAACGTGCAACATAGGCCCCAGGGGTGCTATGTTGCGCTTTTGGACTCCCAGGAGACTAGGGAGAAGGAAGTGACGTAGGTGTGAATGAACGTATCTTAGCAGATGACGGTATCTTAGCAGATACCGTCATCAGCGACTCCACCAATCAACATCCAAAGAGCGTTGTTGACGTCACTTCCTTCTTCCTAGTCTCCTGGGAGTCCAAAAAGCGCAACATAGGGCCCCAGGTCAATGGCACCGCAATGGGTGCGGCCATCTCGGTCCCAACGGCGAACCTCACGATGGAAACAATCGAGCAAAAAAGCGCTGAGGTCTTTCCCCAACACCCCCAAAGCAATCATGCGCTATGTGGATGATTGTTTCTGCATTCTCAAGAAACTGGACGTGACTAATCTTTTGGCACACCTCAAATTCTACGAGCCGGTCATTCAATTCACCGTGGAATGTGAGACGGATGGCACCTTGCCGTTCCTTGATGTGCTGGTGAACCGAAGAGGGCAAGATCTGACGTTTATGGTGTACCGAAAACCAACACACACCGGACGCTAACTCGATTTTAACTCGAGCCATCCCACGAGTCATAAGGCTTCAGTGGTTTCGACCCTCCTGCGTAGGGCAACGACTATCTGCTCGTCGGAAACCGATAAAAAGAAGGAGAAGAAGACCATAATTGAAGACCTAAAGAAAAATGGCTACTTTATACTCCGTTTCACCTTATGTTGTACCGCAGCGAAGGCTAGAAGCGCGAGCTCATAGCGTTGGCGGCAGCCCTTGGTGCACGAGAGCTTGTACCGCCGAGATGTGTCCTAGAGCAAGGAGCTCGCGCTTGTAGCCTTTCCTGCGGTACAACACAAGGTGAAACAGAGTATAGAGTGTATTCACTGGCGGCCATATCCGTGTGCGCTAATGCTGAGCACGTGCTGATGGCTAGCTTCCACAGTTATTTTCCAACGTGCACCCCGCACCATCAAGATTGCCGGTCTTGACAGCCTATCAATGTGAGCTCGTTTTGAGCATGCGCTCTAAACAGTGACCTCAAGTATGGCGGCCAGTGAATACCCCCTATAGTAGCTGCATTGAGCGCATCGCCCGACGCCAAGGTCTCGTCAGACAATACCAGATGCCAGTAGAAGAAAGACGGCCCCATCGAGTCGCGTGCATCAGCGTTCCCTACGTAAAGTGAACCAGCAAAGCGCTCGAACGGCTACTGGGAAAGGAAGGTATCCTGGTGTCCCACAAGCCCACGTCCCCACTGGGAAGGTTTATGCAAAGACCGAAAGATCGTCTACCACAAGGAAGAGCACAGGGCGTGATTTACAGCATTCCTTGCGCAGAGTGCCCCGCAACCTGCATCGGCGAGACGAAGAACCTTCCCGAGCGTATCCGCCAACACAAGAACGACGTGCGGAAGTTTGACAGTGAGCGCAGCGTCATCGCCGAACACTGCGATACCCTAAACCATCGCACTGACTTCGCGAACGCGCACGGGGTGGATACAGAGCCCAATTTTCGAAGAAGACTTTTCTTGGAATAGTGGCAAATCCAGCATACGCCAGGAAACCTAAACAGGTCCCTAGGCGCTTTGCCCCCTGTGTATGCGCATGGCTTCCGTGACCTGACGGAAAAGCTGAAGAGACGTTTGTCTCCATAACTAAAAAGTTATTTTACAATTTTTCAATTTCCGAATTTCTCCTTATTTAATTTCCTTTTCTTTATTTTCTTCTTTGAACGCGAAGGTTTAGGAGCTGCTGCTGTGTCCGCGTGCCAACGTTACTAGAACCACTCAGTTTGAAAACTGCCACAGAGCCTGCTTTAAAAAAGTGGCTCTGATTCGTACTCGAGAACCGAGCTAATGGCGATCGCAACGCCGCCATTTCTCCCGCAGCGTCCACTATGGGAACTGCACAGCTGCATGGCTGCACGTCGAGTCGGGTCATCTCGCAGTAGCTATGTAAAGCAACTTTCATGTTTGAACTCGTCGCTAAAGGGTGGCGCTGTTATAGTATTTAGTTCGGTCTCGGTGGGCGCCAGCGGCCCAGGTTTCTAGGGTGAGTTTCCCAACTGAGGGTTTTAGTAACGTTGCCGCGTGCCTTCAGTCAGACCTGAAGAAGAAACCGAGTTGGCTTTGAAACGTCGGGTTGCCTTTCAAATTTTGGTTGGAGCTACACTTTCGGAATTTAACTCTCACCCAACCAGGCAGATTTCTGCCGAATATGTTTACTTTCAAGTAATTTAAACCATATTTTTATCTTCAAGAATTAAAATGAAATAAAAATTTTTACATAATTTTAAAGTAATTCGTATGTTTTTGCAATCCCCGTTGTCCACCGTGGTTGGCAGTGCCAAGGAACATTGCATTGTTTTTTGTCTCGAAGCACCCTAGCAAATATCTTTGCAGATGTTTGTCCTCTTTCGTAAACACATACCGTTCACTGTTGTCAAGGTGTGATAGATAAATATTGTTCCCTTATACTCATGACCTGTACTTTAGACGGCGTTTTCTTTCGGCGTGCAAATGGGTGTATGTGTCTGTGTGTTTGTGTGTTTGAATTTTCTTTTTGTATTCGTCTGGTATTTTGTTTTGGCGTTATAAATGTTTACGCCTAACGATTTACAGTGTGTAAGATTTGGTGTGTCAATACCAAGACCGTCTGGTTATTCCTGGGCACCTAATAAAGCTGATTCTTGATTATTATAGAGGCTGCCATCTGCACTATACTCTGTTCACCCTCAAGCTGAGACTAGAAGCTCCGCCTCCAGCGCGAGCTTTCTGCCCTTGCTAAAACAACTGTGAACGAGCAGGCACGGGCAACCAAAGCACACCGGAAGCCAGCGAGCTCGCGCGGAAAGAGGAGTTTCTAGTTTTATTGTAATGGCACCTACGCACATTTGCGTTCGAAAGCGTTTGAGCGCGTTTGACTGAATTGTGGCTGCAAAAAACCAGGAGATCCCTGCTTCTTATGTCACGTGACAATGTATTCATCGAATTGGGTTTCACGCTTCATATGAAGCCCAGATGTACCGGTCACCCGCTTTCGTTTCTCGACGCAACGCAGTCAAATGCACCCAAACGCTCTCAAACGTAACTGTGCGTAGGGACCTTAAGGGTGAACGGAGTATAGTTGTGGCCTGTAGTTTTAAGGCTGGTTCATACAGACCCTTTTTCTAGCGTTACGTTACGTTGCGGAAGCTTACATCTGCTTGGCCACGAGCAGGGTTGTAAAGTACCTAAGCACAAGTAACTGGAAATCGGCACATAGGTACATTTGTTGTACCTGAAGTACAAACCTAGGTACTTTCATTTCTCGGTATCTGTGTCTGCATCTAAGGTATATTTTCCAGTAACTTGTAACTAAGTGAAGTTACTTTTTACAGGTCCTTTTCTATTCACTTTGTCAAAATGGTAGAAACTATAAATCTTCACGTATTCACACACTACCAGGAGCCGTCATTAAAGCTGAGTTGGGTACAACCTGGGAGGAACCAAGGGCGGACCCAGAACTCCGTTTTGGAGGGAGGGGGGGGCGGAAAATCTTGTAAGGATGCAATTCTCCCATTCTTTCTTGTGCACCGGGGGGTCCACCCATGTCAAATTGCCCTCCAAGAAGGGGAGTGGGGGGTCGACTTATGTTCGGGGGTGGCCGCCCCGTCGCCCCCTCCCCCTTCCGCCTTGGATCCGCCCCTTAGAGGCACTGACTTGATCGAACGACGTTTTAGCGAACGAAGCCCCGCTTATGATGTTTTATCGAACGGCACTTTAGCGAATGGATGTGTTCATTTGAGCGAACGGTGGATTAGCGATGCCGTTCTAGCGATACTAATTTATCGAATCGCTTCGGAACTCCTTTTAGAGAAAATAGCGACCTGCTTCCTTCATCTCAAACCGAAATCGACTTAATTGCATGTTTGAAGCTCCTCTGGCAGCTATACAAGGGGGGGGGAAAATAACTCAAAAGATGTGCGCAGTTTCTGTTGCTTGTTTCTTGTCCTGGTGGTGGCTCTCTTTTGCCATAAATACAATATAAAATATAATTGAAAATAAATTATACTTAGAATCGTAAAGCAATGTAACGTCGCGTATAGAATACAGTTTCCACACAATAAATGTGACTCAAATTTTGCAGTTATTAAAACTGAAAAGTTAAAAAAAAACTTAATCTGTCTTCCGACTAACGAAATAAACAAAGAGAAAAAAGAAAACGAGGAAGCTTGAGGCCTTTCGCTTGTCGTCGCGAAGGTTAGGTGCATATGCACTCGACTCACGCGTTTCTTTATGCGGCCGACGTCCTCTGGGCCTGTCGACGTCAGCATCGGATCTAAGGGCAAGAACGTCAACAAGCGAGTTTCGGTGGTTTCGGCGTGACATGATGAACAGTCGAAGCCGTGGCCTCGGTGAACCGATTGGAGCGTGGGGATAATCCGCTTGAGGACTCAACTCCGGTGTGGTCGTCGCAAAGACACCAATCATGCACATTTATCGAACTCGGTTTTGTGTGTATCCTTAGAATAGATAGCTTTACTTCCAATACATTGTGACAAATTTTCGGAAAATAAATAAACTAAGTATTTTCAAAGTAACTGTGCATGTACCTAGGTACATTTTTAATCGAGTACCTAGGTATGTACCTAGGTACCTTTTCGTAACAGTATCTTAAGTACATTTTTGAAGTAACTTTTAGAACCCTTGCCACGAGTAACCGGGACGTCTGTGCTTCATATTAAGCGTGATTACCAGTTCACGGAGATAGCCTGGCACGCGACAATCGACACACCAATGTTTCGGCCACTATATATACGTAACGCAAGAAAACTAAGAAAATAAACGGTGCTTTGCGAACCATTTTTTTTTGTCGGCTCTAATCTTGTCTTGGACTATGGATGCAGCAGAAGTAAAAGCTCCCCTTTGAATGGCACGCACGGCGTACGGCCACTTCTGCGCTTCTGTTATGCGCCATGTCATCGTGTCTATTTAAATAAATAATAAGATTTGAAGACCAGGCTTTTGGGAGACCCGATATCGCGCAGAGCGCGTCAAGTTTGACTTGGGAACTTCAAATCTCGCACCGAGTCTCACAAACATATTGTCTGTGTTTTTTTTCATCACAATTAGTTTACCTTTCGAATGTCTTTAATGCAAACAAGGGCCCTATGGGTGAGCGATAAGTGAAAATAAAACAATCTTGGAACCTCACTAAGGATAGTTTATGCTGTTATAGGCAGGCAAGAGTAGGTTTATAGAATCGTTTTCTTTTGCATATGTTCGAAAGACGCAGTTTTAATGTCCTATAAATTTAAGTTATAACCAGAATATGCTTTAATACTCTGCGGATCTAAGTGAAATGCACTGCACGCAGCTTTAACTCACAGAGCTCGCAACCCTTGAGTGTTTTCTGGCGTGCACTTAGACCGAAACCTCCCATCTCTGCACAGAGCTTCGCGTTGGAATTCGTCCTCACCAAGCCGCAGCACTACCTGAACAGATCGCTTCTCCTCTCCTTCACGATGGCTCTTCTCTGGATGGAGCCCATGTCCACGTCCGATGTGGCACAAGCTCAGCCGGGAAAGCGCTGCAAGTCCTCTTTCCTAAGCAACATGTATTCGGTGAGGCATTGGGCGTGAAATACAGTAAACGACTTATTTTTCGTGGGCTCAGTATTTCGCGATTTAGGTCAAAGCTGAAGTTTTGGAATAATTCGCGGGTTCTAATTTTCGCGACGCGGTGGGATCTCAATATAGATTTCAAAGTGCCTACATTTCACCGGAATTGTTCGCGGGGCCTGTTTTTCGCGAATTGTAGGCGATTCGCGAAATTCGGGAAAATTAGGTCCTCGCGAAAATTAAGTTGTTTACGTAGGCTCCCGAGAGGTTTCCTCTTTTTTTCTTTCTTGCTTAAACAAAGTTGCCAGCTAGGAAAGTTTTATTTGCTACCATGTCAGCCGCCATATAAGCGCTTTCCTGACAAATATGCATTTCTACGTGCCGAGCTTACCTGTTTAAATCTCCGTTCTTTCGCTCTCAACAGAAGACGCAAGGGCTAGTCACGCTCTGTTCTAAACTATGGCGCTTGTTTTATGGTCGGGATATAACTTTTTAATACCCATGATGGGAAAAAAAGTATTGCTGAAGCATTTCTAAACCCGGTAATACCGGCCTCCTGTACACAAATAAGCGGTGCAAGCGTGGGCTGAATAAAAAAACATATTGTTCGACAAGTTAAAACATGCGCTTTCTGTATGTTACTTCGTACTCAAGGGTTATATCTTTCTTTATTACTGGATGCTTCGGTAAGGAAGTTTTTCTAACGTGTGAGAAACATACGTAGATGTTCAGAAGCGAATTCAAAATCAAATGGGGACCGCAGTCCAATGGCTAATATTCAGCATGCCTTTATAGTCTCTACAGCGTTGCTTTAAAGTAGCCATGAAAGCTGCACTAACACGTTTCGTGCGGGTGAGGTATACGGCCAGCGGGAAATAGTATAGGGGCTAATCCTCAATATAAATAAGATATTGAACTAGTCTTTGTTAAATAACCTTTTTTGATTGGTGAAAACAGAATGATGGTTTCAGTTAGAAACCTGCTGAGCATCCCGAAAAGTACTAAATAAAAAAATAAATAAAGAAAGCCATTTTGAGCATATGCTAAGCACGGTAGTGCGGTAAACTTATTTCTCATGCAACAGGCAGAATGCTCGATTGGCGCACACGCGGATAATAAGGCTCGAGTTGCGCCTCGATACAAAATGTATCGCGATAGTATTTCAGAAATACATTTCGAATCTATTTCTGTATCGCGATACATTTCTTTTCACCAGTATCTGTATTCCAGTATCGAAATACATTTGGAATGTTTCTTTGTATCGCGATACAATCAGGATGAAATGTATTTCGTTACATTTCTTTAGAAATACTCGCCCCCCCCCCCCCCCCCCGAAAAACAAACTAACAAACAAGTCCGAACGCATCTTTTTTCTTTTACTTCTGAAGGCACCAGGGTTAAGGTGATACTGGGGCATTGTTACTATCCTGACCTTCCTTTCGATTCTCCAAACTATTTTTCTATGCGTTCTCTTCTCTCTTCTGAGAAGTGTTGCGTAGTCGGGGACTCGAACCAGGTGGCGTGCCAGGAGTGGAGTCAGAGCATCTTCTGGCGCAGGTCCTTAGGTAGGTATTTCTTGAGTCATTGTTTCGTGGCATTCAATGCCCCCTGCTAACCATCTCTCTTGCCTTAACGTACACAGTACACCCAGCCGGCAAAGCTGAGTCACAGTCCGTTGCAGCACGAGCCTGGCGGTGGTTGGTTTGAAGTAGTAGGATGAATCACGCAGTGAAGTTCAACACATACTCGAATGGGTCTGCGGCTGCGCCCTTAATATTGCACGGCTCAAGGGTACGTCATCAGCCGACGTGAACGTGACCAGCTGCTCTGGTGATTCGAAACCCAGGAAGGAGGCCAGACGTTGTACTCGCGGTGCCGACCCAGACTTCGTACACCTGCGACTCGTCTCGAGCGCGCTGTTTCTCGGAGAGCTCGGACCTGTGCCGGCAATATCAGGTCGCAATCCACGAGGTCTCTGTTTGGATGATGCTAGGCGAAACTTGAGGACTGCAATCCATGCGTCGGTGGCGGAGGGTCGGCAGAAGGGACCTTCAAAACAGGGATGCCACCGTATCGTTTTTTCAACCGTAACAGACGATAAGACATGTGTTCCAGGATGCTTCAGGTGGTCCACTATTTTCGAAAATTCCTAATGACACTACCTGCACGATCAGCAACGAGGTAACCTACAACGAAAGTACGTATTGTCCTTTCATACAGCACCGTGGTAAAGTTTCATGTTCAAGGCCACACTAGCTACAGATAAAGAATACCAGTTCATTCCACCGTGACGTCATGTGATCACTGTTGACAGGGGATCCTTATTGAACAGGGGCGTTGTCACGTTTTGATGGGATTTAGGGTGACATCGAATTTATTTAGAGGTCGAAGTCTTTTCCGCATCGCTCGTCAGACAGACAGGATGTCAGGGAAAGGACCGCGGTCAGTCCTTGATGGAACGTTTTTTTTTTTATTTTGAGCCCATTGAAGATTCCTCGCCGTCCGAAACCACTATCTTCAAGGCAAAGTGCCAAGCCTACGGGAAAGTAATTTCGGGATTAAAAACTTCCACTTCAAACTTCAAGCTTCATCTCAGTTGGCGTCTCAAACTAATTTGAAAAATGTATTGCAGTATCAGTATTTCTGTATTTGTATTTCTGCCCTCTCTAAAATGTATTCCTGTATTTGTATTTCCAAATACTTTTTGCCTCTATTTAAAATGTATTTCCGATACGTATCGCGATACATTTTTACGGATGTATTTTAGTATCAGTATTTTAGCTACTATTTTAATGTATCCCAGTATTTGTATTTCCAAATACATTTTTGAGTATTTCTGCCCAACCCTGCTTCAGAGTAATGCCTCGCATCCACCCACTCAGAGGCTGTCTCAAACTTTCTGATTTAATGGTTTTCGGTGACGCTGAGCAAGCTTCTATTTGTAACTGTTGAAACTCTCAGTCACGCGTGCTCCACGAAAAGGTGGAGTAAGAAAGAAAAGAAGAGAATACCGCGGATGATGGCACTTCGCCTTCCGAACAATGCCTTCCGATGTATAAACTGGTTTATAAGTAAACCAGTCTATTTTTACTTTAGAGTGAAGCGTCACCCTTTAGCCAAAAAGAATCGGTAGGAACTATATGTTTATGTTCACTAATTAAATCGTTAATTGTCAAATTTTTAGTTATCATTCCACTTGCTCCCACTATTAGCCTCCTACATAACGCCCTCTGACCGTATAACTCACCTGCACGGACAACATTAGTGTATCTGTCACGGCCATTCTTAAAACACTTTGCAATGACAAAAAACATCGCATACTGGACCTGGCAGAACGGCGGTTCACTGCGGTATGATGCCCTGCCCCAGCCATACCAGAGTTCTAGCCAAGGGCCTGTTTCAGTCGGTACTTCTGGATCTTCTTCAACGGTACCCGTCTGGCACGCCTGTCAGCACTTGTTGGACGATTACGTATTAACTGTTACCTTGTGGTGTCTGCAAGACGTCTCGGACTGGCGTGCTTACCGCGTCCTAAAAGGTGCTTCCTCGATATCCGTCGCCTGAGTCGCCGTGCCGGCCGCGATCCTGCATGGTGACGTCACAGCAGAGGTGATGAATGCGCCCTGTTCTGCTGCAAGTCGCTCTCCACTTAAGCTTCAGGAGACGGGAGTCCGAACGCCGCGACGACAGTGGCACTCGCTCGTACTTTTTTCCCAAACATCTAGCACCAACCGGCAGGATCGTGACATCAGACAATGTGACGCAATGGCTTGTGTGACTTCGTTGCCAGCTCGGGGACACTTTGACGCATGGGCGGGATATGACAGTAAACACACCAATCGGAAAGAATTGTTTCAGGCACCGTAGGTAACTGATCCCGAAATGTTCACGCCATTAGCACTTCAAAAAAATATTTTTATTTGTGTCCACTTTTACTCGCGATAGCTATTTCCGAATCCACTGTTCATTACGTTTTTCTCGTGCAGGCCTGCAATAAAACTTTTAAAGACTTCACGCACTCCTTGTGGAACATCAGCACATCATGACTGTTTGGAACAGAGGAGAAAAGTATAATTTGTATTACGATACCACCGATACCATCAAATGGAAGGTAAGAAAGCTAAAAGCCGCCCAACTCAGTCTGAACTACGGCTTTAAACGAAGGCATCGCAATACTCCAATCGGAGACTGGGTGGAAGAAACACGACGACGTCTCATTGAGACGTCGTCGTGTTTCTTCCACCCAGTCTCAGGTGGTCTAACAAAATGGAAAACTTACACCAGCTCGCCTGCGCCCTAACTGTTTTTTCATCAATCGGAGGTCTTTTTATGCCAATTTTATCAGTTTTGCTTTTACAGAAAAAATAATCGCGGAACGCAAGAGTATTTTTCGTTTTACTGATCGGAAATGTCTCGGTTCTTATCGACTTAGTATTCCTCCTCTTACTAGAAGGTTTTGGATTCTCTTTGAGAAAAGCGCGTAAATATAGAATTACATTGGTGATATGCAGGTTCGACCGCCGTAGAAAACCCGCAGCGAGTTGGTCCTGAGTAGGAACTGATGCTATTTCGGGGTCTGTAATTCGTGAACGTGTAACTTTCGGTGCGGAGGTACAAGATTGGAAGGCACCATACCTTCTCATCAGAAATTTGTTTTGGCAACTTTAAGCAGTGATTACAACGTTAGAACAAAAACAAAACCGGCGAGGCAGTTGTGTTTTTCTCAAGTTTTTTGGTGATGCATTTGAGAGCTAATCAAATCTTCACATTAGGACTTCAATCCGAAAGCACGAATCCCACTCAATGAAACTGCTTTATTTCTGTGAATGAAGTGCTTTAAAGCAGCCAACTGCAAATACTTCTAAAATGTATTTAAATTAGCCAGGAGGACGGCGTTCTTGGAATGTGGCATTGCCAATTTTAGCCTAAATAAAAATTATACAACTGTGTTCGAGGGTGTTTCGGGGAAATTGTTCCAAAGAAGTTTCCCATCAGCAACCACCGAATTTCTGGTATTGTCATCGACACTTTCTTGCGTCATAACTTATAGCGAATGATTTGAAACGTTTAGGCGTCAAAAGAAAAGCAAATAATGCATTACAAAATAACGTCGCAAGAGCAGAAAATGAAAGACGTTTGCAAATCCCTGTAAGGCCGAATTAGAGCCCAACTCTTGAGGAGGAGGGGAAGGTACGAAGGGGACGGTATGCCCCTCCTCCTCATCCGTACCCTCTCCTCCATCCTCCTCATCTACTCCTCCCGTGCTCCTCGCCTCCTCGCCCTCTTTCTCCTCCTCCCAATCCTTCTATATCCTCCTCCTCTCTTCTCTTCTACTTCCTATCCTCCTTCCTTCTACCCCTCTTCTCTCCTCGCCTTCCTCCTCCTCCTCCTCCTTCCTTCTCCTCCCCTCCTCCATCCTCCTCCCTCCCGCGCGGTGCATTGTGGGAAACGTCCGATACTGCAACGCGCGCAGTCACCGCGGTGCATTATGGGGACGTTTCCCATAATGCACCGCACGGTTACGCTGACGCCGACGCCGACGCCGCTCAAGCCGGAAACGGGCGCCTGAGAGCTGCACTCTAAAAAAATATGAAAGACGATGATCCGCCACATTTAGTGGATTTCCGTTGACTCGGTACATCTTCATTAATGATGGCCATCACAGTAGTCTTAGGGCGTGCTAGAAGGGGAGAGTGTGGCGATCGCTCACCTCAGCCCACCGATCTCTATTGTAGTAGGCTGAATTGCGGATTGGGAGCCCGTCGGTGGCACCACCGGCGGCAATTGCTTGGTACCAGGAAATACACGCAAGTCTATGGGAGAAACACACAAGAGTAGGAATATTGAAGCTTGTACGCGGTGCTCGAAGTTGTATATTTTAAGGTGTGTTGAGGTCATTATATCAGATGTTTGGAGATCCAAAGCCAGCGAACGCCCATTAAAACATGAAACTTGGCAAAGCAGCTGGGCTGAACTCGAATGCTTTCTCTCGTAGTGGAGTAAACAAAGAAACTTTCCATAAATAAGACCATCTTCGGGAAGCCCAGAAGTCTACGAATGTAGAAAAAGTTCTATCTTGACAGCGACATTTTGGGAGAGAGCGAATTCTGCGTAGCAAAAACTTCAAGCTTGTCGTCTGCTTAACCCAACTCATCGAAGCCGCCACCGACTTTGCATAAACTCTGGGTAACTATTGTCTCATTGATCTGCACTACATCTTTTGCCCAGCAGAGTCAATCTCGACCACAATACATTTTTTATAAGAACTGTGAGGGGTGCAGCCTGACCTCCGGTGTCGATGAAGGCTGCTCTCTTCAGTTTGACGGCCGCGAAGTCGATGGGGCGGCGTCTTTGAGGGGTTTTACAAATCGGCGACGAACTGGATACAGTGACAAAGATCAGCCACGGCGTTTCTGGGATGTGAAGACGGGACTCTGGGAGCTGCGAGTGGTGGGACGGTCGTTTTCTTCATATGTCTGTGAACGGCGTGTTTGGCAGCCAGTGAGCATAGGGCCGTCGGTGGTTCGGCTTTCCGGGAAATACGGTGTCGTCCTCAGGATTGTCAGTGCCGTGAGTACAGCCGAATTTACAACGGTGGTAGCCAGCGTCCGCGCAGCCGCCGACGACAGTAGCGCAGAATGTGTCCAGGTGTATTGCAGTAGTAACATACAGGTTGATGGTCCTCGGTCCTCCAGATGCCTGTTCTGCTGCGTGGTTGATTTCGTTGAGCAGGCGGGTGCGTAGTGGGGAACGTCTGCTAGGCGCAGAGCGAGGTGGCTGCGGGTGCCGCTGGGGAGTAAGCAGGTGGCGTGGCCGTCAAGTTGTGCAATGCAGCACGTATTTCGTTCTGGATCGTAGTTCGAAAGCTTCGTAGTTCCCCGTGGGACTGCGGGCCATTGTGAGCTGTCTGTAGCTGCGCCTTGAATTCTTGCACCTCCTCGCGAATCATGTTGCGGATCAGGGTAGTCAAACTGTTGTCCATTGAAATGCCGTGGGCCACTTGGGAAGGCGGTCAAAAGGGCGTCTTAAAATTCGTGCGCCGTCGAGTTCTTTGTATGTCCTGCGTTCTGAAACAAGGATGGTGACGGTTGCAGGTGACTTCGGGGCGACGACTGAAAAAAGCACATATGACAGTCCATTCAGCAAATGGCGGAACTTGTCGTCTTCGGTCACCTTGGGATCGACTCGCCAGCAGAGGCGTAGAACATCCTCGATGTAGGCGTTAGAGGACCCAGCTTTAATTTGGTAGCGCCGGAGCAATAGGTTCCTGGCTTGTGTTCCTGAAGTTCAGGTTTGCCGAATGCTTCGGCCAACGGGCCTTGAACCCATCCCAGGAGTTTATGGTGTTCTCGTGGTTGTCAAAAAGCGAAGCGCTGTTGCTTTAGAAAAAAACAAAACAACATTGGCCAGTTGGAAGAAACCGTCCCAGTTGTTGCGGTGACTCACCCGTTCATAGTTCTTAAGCCAGTGATCGACGTCCTCATTTGAAGTTCCGGAGAATGTTGGAGGATCCCGTGGAGGTGCCAACAATTACCCCGCACCTCCACCAACCTGTATAGACTGGAGATGGATTGATTTAGTAGGGGATAGTTGACTGAACGATGGCGGTCTCAAGAGAACTGACTTTTTCTCCTCCATTACATACATATATATATATATATATATATATATATATATATATATATATATATATATATATATATATATATATATGTAAAGGAGGTGGACGAAGAAGTCTTTGTTCCTGAGACCGCCATCGTTCTGTCGACTATACTCCTTAAATCATATATATTGTCACGAACGGAGGTGACACGAAGACGAAGCAGTGAACTCAAAAATAACGGTTTAATAGGCGAACTTGTGCCAACCAAAAATAAGTAAAGAACGAAAGAGCGTCGATGCAGCAGAAAAGCAGGCGGCGATTCGGCGGCGACAACAGAGCAGGCGCGGGACTCTGACTCGACAAGGTCGCGGGTAGCTGCTTATCTACAGTGCGTCGCTATCTCGAAAGTTCGGCAAAGGAGGCTCGGGCGTCGCGCGCTCGGGGCGAGGATGAACTGGCACTTTCGAGAACAACAAAGCAAAGGGAAAGTTACAATTAGTGCGAGAATGAATGGGAATCTTCTAGAAGACCGTGACCGAGCGTTGCTTTCTCGGCTCTGCGGGCGGCATTATCCCCCGTTTTAAAAGTGCATCGTCCCGATGCAACGTGAAAGGAAAACAGAAATGGCTAAACAATTTACGGTGAAACGAAATAAACATGCAGTATCGCAATCCTATCGTGCGTAGAACGGCTTGAGTCGAACGACGTGGACGACTTCGGGTCGTGGCTGGCGGCGTCCTGATGGTCGGGTTCCGTCGGGGAGCACCTCGTAGTTCAAGTCCCCAAGGCGGCGGATGACCTTGTAGGGTCCGAAGTAGCGTTTTAACAGTTTTTCGCTGAGTCCGCGGCGGCGAATTGGCGTCCACACCCACACCCTGTCTCCGGGCTGGAACTCTACGTCGCGGCGACGAAGGTTGTACCGACCAGCGTCGACACGTTGCTGGTCCTTTATGCGAAGGCGAGCTAGCTGGCGCACCTCTTCTGCTCGTTGGGTGACCAGCTGGGCGTCGTCGGTGCCGTCGTCCGTCGGGTCGTGGGGCAGCATGGCGTCGAGCATCGTCGTCACCTTTCTGCCGTGCACCAGCTGAAAAGGTGTAATGCCGGTAGTTTCTTGAATCGCCGTATTGTACGCGAACGTGACGTAGGGCAACACTTCATCCCACGTCTTGTGTTCCACGTCCACGTACATCGAAATCATGTCGGCGATGGTCTTATTTAGTCGCTCCGTCAGCCCGTTGGTCTGCGGGTGGTATGCCGTGGTCCGGCGGTGGTCGGTGTGGCTCAGGCGGAGTATCTCTTGTGTCAGTTGCGCCATGAACGAGGATCCTCGGTCCGTAATCAGGACTTGGGGAGCGCCGTGTCGGAGGACGATAGACTCCACGAAGAACTTGGCTACTTCCACGGCGGTCCCCGACGGGAGTGCTTTTGTCTCGGCGTACCTGGTGAGATAATCAGTTGCCACGATTATCCAACGGTTTCCCTGCGTCGACGGCGGAAATGGTCCGAGAAGATCCATTCCAATCTGCTGGAATGGTGCAGTCGGGGGCGATATCGGTTGCAGGAGACCTGCCGGCTTCGTCGGTGGTTTCTTGCGTCGTTGGCATTCGTGGCACGAACGGACGTAGAGGTGGACAGTCTTCGGGAGCTTGGGCCAGTAGTATTTTTCTCGGATCCGTGCTAGCGTCCTACTGTAGCCAAGGTGACCAGATGTTGGGTCGTCGTGGCAGGCTTGGAAGATCTCTTCTCGGAGACTAGCAGGAATCACCAGGAGCCACGTCGAGTTGCTGCCCCCGAAGTTCTCTTTGTAGAGGATACCTCTCCGGACGGTGAATCTTGGCAGGTCCCGTGAGAAGACTCGGGGAATCGTACCCCCTCGTCCCTCCAAGTGGTCGATCAGTGCGCGCAGCTCAGGATCGTCCCGCTGGAGCGCTGCCATACCGTGAACGCTTACTGCCCCAAGAAAGTGATCGTCGTCGTCGTCGTCTTTGGCACAGCCGGTAGCCGACTCGACGGGGGTCCTGGACAGGCAGTCGGCGTCGCTGTGTTTTCGGCCTGACCTGTAGACCACGGTCACGTCGTACTCTTGCAGTCGTAGGCTCCACCGAGCGAGGCGTCCCGATGGGTCCTTCAGGCCCGCCAACCAACACAGCGAGTGGTGGTCGGTGACCACCCGAAAAGGACTCCCGTACAAGTACGGGCGGAATTTTGTGATGGCCCAGACGACGGCCAGACATTCCTTCTCGGTCGTCGAGTAATTGCGTTCCGCGTTTGACAGCGTCCGGCTAGCGTATGCGATCACGCGCTCCGCACCGTCTTGTCGTTGGACCAGTACCGCTCCGAGTCCTGTATTACTGGCGTCTGTGTGAACTTCCGTTTCGGCTGATTGGTCGAAGTGGCCGAGAATCGGTGGTGACTGGAGCCGCCGCTTCAGTTCGTCGAATGCCTGTTGTTGTTCTCCACCCCATTCGAAGTTCACGGCGTCTTTGGTAAGGTGCGTGAGCGGCGCAGAAAGCTTGGCGAAATCCTGAACGAATCGCCGGTAGTATGCGCAAAGTCCAAGGAATCTTCGGACGGCCTTTTTGTCGGTGGGCGGCGGAAAGGCAGCTACGGCGCGAGTTTTCTCAGGGTCAGGACTTACACCTTCGTTGCTCACAACGTGGCCCAGGAACTTCAGTTCGCCGTAGGCAAACCGGCACTTCGTCGGCTTCAGGGTGAGTCCTGCGGTCCTGATAGCCTCAAGAACGGCTCGAAGGCGTCGCAAATGCTCGTCGAAGTTGGCCGAGAATACCACGACGTCGTCGAGGTAAACGAGACAACTCTGCCACTTGAGGCCTGCCAGGACGGTGTCCATGACACGTTGGAACGTTGCCGGCGCCGTGCACAGTCCGAAGGGCATCACCTTGAACTCATACAGTCCGTCGGGCGTGACGAAGGCAGTCTTTTCTCGGTCCCGTTCGTCGACTTCGATCTGCCAGTAGCCACTCTTAAGGTCCATCGACGAAAAGTATCGGGAGTGGCGCAGCCGGTCCAGCGTGTCGTCGATGCGGGGGAGCGGATACACGTCTTTCTTCGTGACCGCGTTGAGCCGCCGGTAGTCAACGCAGAATCGAAGCGTTCCGTCCTTCTTTTTCACCAGTACAACTGGAGCGGCCCACGGGCTGCTCGAAGGCTGAATAATGTCGTCGTTCAGCATCTCTTGCACCTGTTCCTGAATGGCCTCTCGTTCCTTTGGGGAGACCCGGTACGGCGGCCGATGCACAGGGAGCGCGTCCTCGTTGGTGATGATGCGGTGTTTAGCAACTGTTGTCTGGCGCACCCTCGACGTCGTCGCAAAGCAGTCGCCGAACTCGGCGAGGAGATCTCCGAGCTGTCGTCGTTCCGTGGCACTGAGCTTGGGGTTGACGTCGAGCTGCGGCGGTGGTGTACTGTGCGGCTGACACGGCGAGGGCTCGTCGGAGATCGCGGCGATTTCGGTGTCGGCCCAGAGTTCCTCAACGTGTCCTACGGTGGCACCTTTCGTGAGGTGCTGCGCCTCCGGTCGAAAGTTCGTCACGAGGACCACAGTACGTCCATCCTGCAGCTCCGTTACGCCCCTTGCGACGCCTATTCCTCTTCCGAGAAGCAGTTGGACGCTGCCCTCCAGAAGGACTTTCCCGCGGGCAACTGCATCGGTCACGACGGGCACCAGAACACTCGACCGTGGCGGCAGGTTCACGTGGTCCGCAATGACTCGGACGGCGGCTGGCGTCGTTTTGTATCCCTCCGCGGCAGGCGTCGTTTTGAATCCCTCCGGAGGTAGAACGGGCTTTCGCAGCGTCAACCTGTTTGCTCCAAGGTCGATCACGGCACCGTACTCACAGAGGAAGTCCATGCCAAGGATGACGTCTCTCGAACAGTCCTTGAGGACGACGAATTTCACGGGGCAGGTTTCTCCGTGGATGTCCACGCGCGCAGTACACCTTCCCACTGGTGTGATGAGATGTCCGCCGGCGGTTCGTATTTTCGGGCCATCCCACGGCGTCATCACTTTCCGAAGGCGGCGAGAGAGCTTCCCACTTAAAACGGAATAGTCTGCTCCGGTGTCGACGAGTGCCTTCGCGTCGTGGCCGTCGATGGTAACGTCGAGGTTATTCGACACCGTCGCAGAACCGTCGTTCCTATGCGTCTCGTCGCTGGTGTGGGAGCCCTCCGGCGTTTGTGGAGGATATTGGCGTCGTTCGTCATCGGCAATACCACCTCCCGGTATTGCCGCACTCAGTTTTCCCGGCGAGGCAGGGGGACAGGCTTTCTCGGCGGGACCTACGATGAGGCGATGCAGGGCGTTGTGGTGACGGCGATCGGAAACCGCGGCGGGGAGACGGTCCCGGGGATGGCGACCGGCGGAGGTATTCGGCGATGTCCCGGGGTCGCTCGCCGTAACGTGGTCGCGGGTCGTCGGGGTGGAAGCCGCGTAGCCCCAGCTGCCGGTACGGGCAACGGCGGTAGACATGGTCGGCTTCCCCGCAATGGTAACAAAGCGGGCGTCGGTCGGCCGTTCGCCACACGTCGGTTTTTCTCATCGAAGGTCGCTCTGGTCGGACGTGCTGCCGTTCTTCGCGTCGTTGGGAGTACTGCGGCGCTGGAGGGTCACGTCGTGGTGCAGGAGGTTGACTGGCAGCAGGTGGCGGTCGTCGGGCCATGGCGGCGTAGCTCACCGTCGATTGCTCGAGCGGAGCAGGGTTGACAGAAGCCCGTGGTTCGATGGCTCTCTCAAGCTCTTCCCTCACAACTTCGGCGATGGACAGCGAAGCCGGGGGGTCGGCAGCAGGCAGCAGTTTCTTGAGTTCTTCGCGAACGACTTGACGGATCATCTCGCGAAGCTCGTCGGTGCTGGTGCTGAACTCGGAGCTTGCCGCTGCCAGAGTCGAAACGTCGTTGAGCCGATGGTAGTGGCGCGCTCGGGCCATTAACGCCCGCTCGATGTTTGTTGCTTCGGCAACAAATTCTTCGACGGTCGTCGGGGGTTGCGAATAAGTCCGCCGAAGATTTCGCTTTTCACGCCTCTCATAAGGAAGCGTAATTTCTTCTCGTCGGTGGCTTGCGGGTCGGCGCGGCTGCTCAGGCGGAGGATGTCTTCAACGAAACTGGTGACCGTTTCGTTGGGGCCTTGAGTCCTCGCCTGGAGAAGGTCTTCGGCCCGCTGCCTGCGATGCTGATTCATGAACGCCCGCTTCAGCTCGGTGACGCAGGCGTCCCACGACGTGAGCGCAGCCTCGTGGTTCTCGAACCAGTGCCTCGCAGTACCCTCCAACGAAAAGTAGAGGTTCTGCAGGTACTGCTCGGCGGTCCATCCATTATGGCGTGCCACGCGCTCGTAATGTTGGATCCAGTCCTCGACGTCCTCGTGGATCTCCCCGTGGAAAGGCGTCGGAGTCCGAGGGGCGACGGGCAGGTAAACGACGGGGGCTGCTACTGTGGTCTGCGCCGTCGAGGAAGCCATCGTCGTTGTCGCTTGCCTTGTCCTCGCCGGGAGAGGTCCGAGTTCAGGAGCTTGCCCTTGAAGACGGCGGCTGGCACGATGCTCCGAGTCTTCAACGGAAGGTCGTCGGGTAATGGGACTTGCTGAACGAGTTCTTGTAGGGGTACGCTGCACGGGTTTCATACCCCGCACCTCCACCAGAAATGTCACGAACGGAGGTGACACGAAGACGAGCAGTGAACTCAAAAATAACGGTTTAATAGGCGAACTTGTGCCAACCAAAAATAAGTAAAGAACGAAAGAGCGTCGAGGCAGCAGAAAAGCAGGCGGCGATTCGGCGGCGACAACAGAGCAGCGAGCGGGACTCTGACTCGACAAGGTCGCGGGTAGCTGCTTATCTACAGTGCGTCGCTATCTCGAAAGTTCGGCAAAGGAGGCTCGGGCGTCGCGCGCTCGGGGCGAGGATGAACTGGCACTTTCGAGAACAACAAAGCAAAGGGAAAGTTACAATTAGTGCGAGAATGAATGGGAATCTTCTAGAAGACCGTGACCGAGCGTTGCTTTCTCGGCTCTGCGGGCGGCAATATATATATATATATATAGAGAGAGAGAGAGAGAGAGAGAGAGAGAGAGAGAACAAAGCGCAGGATGACGAAAAGTATATGCGGCAGAAAACGCACTTGAGACGGATGTTGGAGTCTCCGAAACATATTATTCGTAAAGTTCGTCGACGTTTCGGCCTGAGACAGACCTTTTCACATTTTATAGCGGCTGCGGTGACGGGCTCGTCCCTCTGGGTTCTGCGACGGCGCGAGCGTAAACGAATTCAGTTTCCCCGATACATTTAGCGAAAAAATTGCCGTCACGTGACCTATGTACCAATTTGTCGCCCGCTAACCTTGGCGGGAAATTGATGTAACGTGACCTGAAGTCACCGGAGCTGCAGACAAATTCAGGTTCAGCGCTAAATTTAGCCGAAAAATTTAGGTCACGTGACCTACGCACGGATTCAGTTTCCCCGCTAAATTTAGCAAAAATATTGCCGTCACGTGACCTATGTACCAATTTGTCTCCTGCTAACTTTGGCGAGAAATTGATGTAACGTGACCTGCAAGTCACCGGAGCTGCAGACGAATTCAGGTTCACCGCTAAATTTAGCCGAAAAATTTAGGTCACGTGACCTACGCACGATTCAGTTTCCCCGCTAAATTTAGCAAACAAATTGCCGTCACGTGACACATATGCACCTATTAGTTTCCCCGATAAATTTGGCAGGAAAATTGATGTCGGGCGATTGGACGTCACAGGACCTACAGATGAATTCAACTTCCCGCTAAATTTAGCAGACAAATTTAGGGCGCGCACGTTCTGGGAAGTACGGACAGTCGCCGGAGCTCACCTTTCAAGGCGAAAGCCTTACTTGTCCTATTTCGCGAAAAAGCGGCGTCGTTGTGCCCGAAAGATGGCCAAACAATACGTCATCAAGCTCCGCGTCTCTCACGCTTACGCTCAAGTGCGGGAGTGTGACATCACCGCCGGAGCGCCGTGTGCAAAGGCGCGCTTCGGACTTCATCTGTGGTCGTTGTGTGTTTCGTGCGACGGACTGTGAGGGGACCCCGTCTACATCTACGGCGCCGATAGCGGCAGCAGCGTCTACATCTACAGCGGCTTCGGCAGGACGCTCACGCTCAAGTGCGGGAGAGTGACATCACCGCCGGAGCGCCGTGTGCAAAGGCGCGCTTCGGACTTCATCTGTGGTCGTTGTGTGTTTCGTGCGACGGACTGTGAGGGGACCCTGTCTACATCTACGGCCCCGATAGCGGCAGCAGCGTCTACATCTACGGCGGTTTCGGCGGGACGCTCACGCTCAAGTGCGGGAGTGTGACATCACCGCCGGAGCGCTGTGTGCAAAAGGCGCGCTTCGGACTTCATCTGTGGTCGTTGTGTGTTTCGTGCGACGGACTGTGAGGGGACCCTGTCTACATCTACGGCGCCGATAGCGGCAGCAGCGTCTACATCTACGGCGGCTTCGGCAGGACGCTCACGCTCAAGTGCGGGAGTGTGACATCACCGCCGGAGCGCCGTGTGCAAAAGCGCGCGCTTCGGACTTCATCTGTGGTCGTTGTGTGTTTCGTGCGACGGACTGTGAGGGGACCCTGTCTACATCTACGGCGCCGATAGCGGCAGCAGCGTCTACATCTACGGCGGCTTCGGCAGGACGCTCACGCTCAAGTGCGGAGTGTGACATCACCGCCGGAGCGCCGTGTGCACAAAGGCGCGCTTCGGACTTCATCTGTGGTCGTTGTGTGTTTCGTGCGACGGACTGTGAGGGGACCCTGTCTACATCTACGGCCCCGATAGCGGCAGCAGCGTCTACATCTACGGCGGCTTCGGCAGGACGCTCACGCTCAAGTGCGGGAGAGTGACATCACCGCCGGAGCGCCATGTGCACAAGGCGCGCTTCGGACTTCATCTGTGGTCGTTGTGTGTTTCGTGCGACGGACTGTGAGGGGACCCTGTCTACATCTACGGCCCCGATAGCGGCAGCAGCGCGTCTACATCTACGGCGGCTTCGGCAGGACGCTCACGCTCAGGTGCGGGAGAGTGACATCACCGCCGGAGCGCCGTGTGCACAAGGCGCGCTTCGGACTTCATCTGTGGTCGTTGTGTGTTTCGTGCGACGGACTGTGAGGGGACCCTGTCTACATCTACGGCCGCCGATAGCGGCAGCAGCGTCTACATCTACGGCGGCTTCGGCGGGACGCTCACGCTCAAGTGCGGGAGGTGACATCACCGCCGGAGCGCCGTGTGCAAAGGCGCGCTTCGGACTTCATCTGTGGTCGTTGTGTGTTTCGTGCGACGGACTGTGAGGGGACCCTGTCTACATCTACGGCCCCGATAGCGGCAGCAGCGTCTACATCTACGGCGGCTTCGGCAGGACGCTCACGCTCAAGTGCGGGAGAGTGACATCACCGCCGGAGCGCCGTGTGCACAAGGCGCGCTTCGGACTTCATCTGTGGTCGTTGTGTGTTTCGTGCGACGGACTGTGAGGGGACCCTGTCTACATCTACGGCCCCGATAGCGGCAGCAGCGTCTACATCTACGGCGGCTTCGGCAGGACGCTCACGCTCAAGTGCGGGAGAGTGACATCACCGCCGGAGCGCCGTGTGCACAAGGCGCGCTTCGGACTTCATCTGTGGTCGTTGTGTGTTTCGTGCGACGGACTGTGAGGGGACCCTGTCTACATCTACGGCCCCGATAGCGGCAGCAGCGTCTACATCTACGGCGGCTTCGGCAGGACGCTCACGCTCAAGTGCGGGAGAGTGACATCACCGCCGGAGCGCCGTGTGCACAAGGCGCGCTTCGGACTTCATCTGTGGTCGTTGTGTGTTTCGTGCGACGGACTGTGAGGGGACCCTGTCTACATCTACGGCCCCGATAGCGGCAGCAGCGTCTACATCTACGGCGGCTTCGGCAGGACGCTCACGCTCAAGTGCGGGAGAGTGACATCACCGCCGGAGCACCGTGTGCACAAGGCGCGCTTCGGACTTCATCTGTGGTCGTTGTGTGTTTCGTGCGACGGACTGTGAGGGGACCCTGTCTACATCTACGGCCCCGATAGCGGCAGCAGCGTCTACATCTACGGCGGCTTCGGCAGGACGCTCACGCTCAAGTGCGGGAGAGTGACATCACCGCCGGAGCGCCGTGTGCACAAGGCGCGCTTCGGACTTCATCTGTGGTCGTTGTGTGTTTCGTGCGACGGACTGTGAGGGGACCCTGTCTACATCTACGGCCCCGATAGCGGCAGCAGCGTCTACATCTACGGCGGCTTCGGCAGGACGCTCACGCTCAAGTGCGGGAGAGTGACATCACCGCCGGAGCGCCGTGTGCACAAGGCGCGCTTCGGACTTCATCTGTGGTCGTTGTGTGTTTCGTGCGACGGACTGTGAGGGGACCCTGTCTACATCTACGGCCCCGATAGCGGCAGCAGCGTCTACATCTACGGCGGCTTCGGCAGGACGCTCACGCTCAAGTGCGGGAGAGTGACATCACCGCCGGAGCGCCGTGTGCACAAGGCGCGCTTCGGACTTCATCTGTGGTCGTTGTGTGTTTCGTGCGACGGACTGTGAGGGGACCCTGTCTACATCTACGGCCCCGATAGCGGCAGCAGCGTCTACATCTACGGCGGCTTCGGCAGGACGCTCACGCTCAAGTGCGGGAGAGTGACATCACCGCCGGAGCGCCGTGTGCACAAGGCGCGCTTCGGACTTCATCTGTGGTCGTTGTGTGTTTCGTGCGACGGACTGTGAGGGGACCCTGTCTACATCTACGGCCCCGATAGCGGCAGCAGCGTCTACATCTACGGCGGCTTCGGCAGGACGCTCACGCTCAAGTGCGGGAGAGTGACATCACCGCCGGAGCGCCGTGTGCACAAGGCGCGCTTCGGACTTCATCTGTGGTCGTTGTGTGTTTCGTGCGACGGACTGTGAGGGGACCCTGTCTACATCTACGGCCCCGATAGCGGCAGCAGCGTCTACATCTACGGCGGCTTCGGCAGGACGCTCACGCTCAAGTGCGGGAGAGTGACATCACCGCCGGAGCGCCGTGTGCACAAGGCGCGCTTCGGACTTCATCTGTGGTCGTTGTGTGTTTCGTGCGACGGACTGTGAGCGGACCCTGTCTACATCTAGGGCCCCGATAGCGGCAGCAGCGTCTACATCTACGGCGGCTTCGGCAGGCAAACGTGGCTGTAGACGACGTCCTCTAGGACGTCATCCGCGACGTCGTCCTAGACGCCATTCTTGACGTCGCTCTTGAGGTCCTCCAAGAGGTCGTCCTCGGTGTCGTTCTAAACGCCATCCTTGACGTCGTCCTCGAAGTTGTCGTAATTGGACGCCACGGTACCAACAGACGAATTCAAGTTCCCCGCTAAATTTAGCAGATAAATCTAAAGGACCTCTGACACGCCAAAATAATTTTTTTATGTTAGGCGTTGAAATGGCAAATCAGGACATAACAAAAAAATTATTTCACTATAGAAGTTGCGTAGTTTTTTTTATAAAAAATAGAAATACGAGGCCCAATTCAAAGTTCCCGCCAGTGCACTTTGACGTAACAGTGTACCGCAAGGTGTCAGGGCAGTCAGAAGGAGGCCCAAGGAATGTTCAATTCGCCAGGAAAATGCTTCCATAGTTCTCCCGAGCTCAGGGAGGCCTCTACAAACTTCGCGTTGATAGATTACATTTGGGGAATAAACTATTTCTTTTCAATTACGAGACTAACTAAATCTGTGAGGGCAGCTCAAACGAATCGAATACTGCGTCAACAAATCTGCCACTTTGAAGTTAAAAAATGTCGCGATTAAGAAACCATTTCGTTCCCAATCTTTTTCAAAAAATATTTCAGTTTTGTTTACAAACATTAGAAGTATTGATCGCAACCGCGATGACTTGTCCTCCGTCATTGACGCGGCGTCGGGTGACGTTGTTATTGTTACAGAAACTTGGCTTTCGAGTGTTATTCCCGATAATGAAACTTTTTTATTGTGTTCAGTGTTATAGGTTTTATCGCTGTGACCGAACTGATAGGCGGGGGAGGGGGGGGTTTAATCGCAGGGAATGTAAATCTTGAATGTCTCGAAAAAGGTCTATCTCAGGCCGAAACGTCGACGAACTTTACGAATAATATGTTCTAGAAACTCCAACAACCGTCTCAGGTGCGTTTTCTGCCGTATATATATATACATATACATATATATGTTATGTATTGTGACAGCTGCTGGAAAAACACTCGCTTAATCATCTAAATAGTCTTGGTTTGACTGCCGCCTGGCGCAGAGCGGTTTTCTACTGCGATGGCCTCGTACCAGTCGAAATGAGGCCGCTGTCTGAAATGGGGTGCCATCATCTGGCTTTGCCAATCAGCACGGAGTTAATCGGCGGCTTCACTTCTCAACTTCACCAATTTCGAAACACACTCTGACGAGACAAGGCACGCTGACTGCGAAAAGAACATGCTCCAACTATTTTGCACTATTGCAGAAAAGAGACACAGGCCGGTGGTTTATTAACGCGATGACTGTTGCCCGTTTGAAACATAGGATCAATTTTAGCAGTTTTTCAATCATCAGAAATTTGTCCATATTCAAGTGATTTGCACAACTGTAAAAAACAATATAAAAATAATAACTTTTTATTTCCATCAAATGATGGGGGCCCAAGGAAAAAAGCTGCAGTAGGCAGCTTGACTGGTCCTCGGGCCACTTACACTGGTCACCAGCAAGCATGCGGAAAAATTAGGTCGTGAGTTCGCATACCTTCTCAGAAGTATGTCTGGATTCTGATCTGGTCCTATTGATTTTTTAGTGTCAAGGTCAATTGATGCCGTAAAAATTCCTTTCTTGGTTATCGTAGCATTCGAAATACTAAAAAGCGGGGGGGGCCTCAACCTCTGGAATATAGTTACGAGTTCTGGAAACTGAAGAAAGAGTAATGGTTCAATTCTTTAATACTCTCGAAAGAATCATCGATGTCTACTTCATTTTGTATTATCACAGTGACTGGTTGCTCTGTGTTAAATATCGCCAATATTTCATAGGATTAGACACTAAAATGTTTCTATAATGTCATAGTGAGAAAGCATCTATTTTGATTGTTGAACCATTCACCTCATTTGCCTTCGAAGTTGAGATGTATTCGACTTGCCGATATTCGTTTGTAAATTACAATCCTATTAATTTTACGCTTAAGACGCAAAACCTCTCGAGTGATTCAAGGGTTACGTTCTCGTATGCGTTTGCAACGTGCGGGCTCAAATTTATTTACACAAATGTAAACTTTGTTGCTAAAAAAACACATTATGAACGTTTATGTTACGTACACTTCACTCGCAGAAATCGTGAAATGATTATAGACCAATCTCACAGCCAGTTTCATTCCGCCCCTGCTGCCGACGGGCATCGTGGGATTCGTAGTCTTCCTGGGCGTGCGACAACCCCACCAGGGTCTGCGCTAGCAGAGCACGAAGGCTGCGCACGAGCTGTCTCGCGAACTAGTCTCCTGCCTCCTATGAACTAGACCGATGGCGGCGTCACGGATGCGCGGAACACTCAGTGAGGTCGGTCTATTCGAGGGGGAATAAAGCATTTTCCGCCAGTGGCAAAGTGTAAGCAGGGACCTTAGCCACCCAGTCCGTTTTCTTCGAAGAAAGTGCTCGCACACATTCATACGAAACCAAATAGTGATCTGAAACGCGCTCTTTAGCATGGCAGGAAACGGTGTTCCGTAAGAACTCTTCTGACACAAAGATGAGGTTGAGCATCCTGCTGCTTGTTCTATGAAATTCTCGTAGGGCATGGGACCATTTGCGACCGAGTTATTATCAAACGTCGTACTTATCAAAAGTTCACAATTGCCTTAGAAGGCTTTGGGGGTACATAAATAAGTTATAAATATTCTACGTATAACGCTTTTGACAAGCAGGACCAGTGTGGGACCATTTTTCTCTAGTTCTGGTGTGACGCTTTGATTCATGAAATAATTCTTTCTCCACTCGTATGGCACAGTTTTAATGCTTGACCAATTCTTTGCATATGTCATCAGCGACATACCGCGGAAGTCGCGTTGTGGATGGATTTCAAAGTCCCTGCCCACTGCGGCGAAATCATAAATGTCCTGATATTTGCTTTTACTCTGCACAATTTTATCACTCAGATATGCAGCATCACGAAGAAGTTCCCCAAAATCCTGTTTGGCGTCGCCCTCTTTCGACATCGACGCCGAAGATACGCGGAGGCAGTGCAGCACCACACCGTCCTTCTCGGAAGCTGTGGGCTATTGGCGTGTGGAACCAGTGGCGAAATATTTCAAGATCAACGTCAGCGATCCTGATTTTCTCCAAAAGAGTCCGCCCTGCTGAGAAATCGAGGGTAACGCTGAAGGGGCAGTGGCAATAAACTTTTTATGTTTATTGTCGATGTTTGCAGGATTAAATCACCTGCGATTAGAACATTTGCACTACAAATGTCTCCACGTGTTTACAGAGTCGTATAGTTTTTCTAGTACACTTTATGAAACATAGGGTGGTCCATTTATCTCTGCAATGAGACCAAGACCATCATACTTATTTAACTTGATCCGGACCGACTCAATGTGGTGTCATGGACTAGGATTGCATCAATCATTTTTTAGCAATATTGCTCCTCCGCCCCCTTTCAGTTTCTATCTTTTCGAGAAATTCGGTCAAATGGTGAAGTTACTTCATCAATAATATCAGCATGCAACCATGTTTCAGTAATAACAACAATGTCCGGATCGTCTGACAAAAACACGTGTTGAGCAGTTTTATTTACTTTGCTTCTTGCGTTTACGTTGACAGAGAGTGAAAGAAGGATATCTTAAATCCTCTTGTCATTCATCTCGCGATACGTGTCGCTTTCGCTTCGCAGCCTCGTGCTAACCACGGTGGAAGAAATACATTTAGGTGGTGACTCTGGCCGCTCTTCCCGCGAGGAGCGAGCGACCAGATCGTGTTCGGAGCTAGCATCGAACCAGGAGTATACTCTGTTTCACCTTATGATGTACCGCAGGAAAGGCTACAAGCGCGAGCTCCTTGCTCTGGGGCACATCTCGGCGGCACAAGCTCTCGTGACTTAAGAGCGGCTGCCAACGCTATGAGCTCGCGCTTCTAGCCTTCGCTGCGGTGCAACATAAGGTGAAACGAAGTATAGTTACTTCCGCGCCGCCGCGGAGGGCGCTGAGGTGTGAGCACCGTGGGTATGAGGTCTCTCCTCGGCGGCCACGGTTTCGGGGGCGTAGCTTGCTCGCCTTTTTCGCGGTGTGGTGGTGGTGTGCGGCTAGTGGCTGGACTCATGTTTTGCTTTGGTGCTGTGTCGATCAAAGGTGCCATTATCGTGCACGAAGGTGAGCCTTAACCCGAAGAAGTTATGCTATAAGGATGGGAAAGACGTGCTTCGATCCCAACTGCAATTCGGGGTACCGGAACTGTGCAGAGCAAGTGTCCTTGTTGAAAGCTCCATCGAATGACGCTCGCCTGGAGCAGTGGCGTCGTGCAATCCCGAGGGCCGATCGCAAGTTACTACCTAGTCTCCTCATCTCGTTGACCAAGTGAAGATCAAGCTTCACAGTCTAATTTCTGTCGAAGACTGGGAATGCGAAGATGTCCTGACAGAAAAGGCTGAAGAAACCAAGGCTGTGGACTGCATACTATATTGTGTAACTGGGTTTTTGAGTGTGAAAATGAAAAAAGCTACACGCTGCCCTGCATGCCGATCCGCTTTCAGCATCGACAAAAACACTTCTGCTGAAGCAGCACTGACAAACGTTTAAGAACAGAGGAGGCCTTATACACCCCAACAAGAACCTTTTCCAGCTACTGAAGAAAGCGGAACAGTTCTTCGTGGAAAATAAAAGCCACCAGACTGTCTACTGGGACACAATCGACAGTGTTCTTGACACATGCACAATAACGTTTCCATGCGCTGAACACAAAGCAGAAACAGGTGCCCAGTTGCTCCACTACTACTTCAGCATGCGAATGCGACAACACTGGCAGCATATTACCATGAGTATGAACAAACAAGCTCAAGAAAAGAAGAAATCAGCAAAGCAGCGCTCGTCTTAGTTTAAGAGCATGGGCGAGAAACACAGGATGTAGGAGATTGCGTTCTTTGGTAGTATGCAGTGAATTCAGCTCTTGTGTACATTTTAAAGGGAAAGTATTTGTCAGGTATTTTTTTACAGATGAAAAGTGATTTATGTCCTATAACCGCTACTATTGTTTGACTTTCAGTCACTGTGTCATCATGTCAGTCAGTATGTCATCATACTGTGTCATCATTTCAGTCACTATGTCATCATGAATATAATTTTTTTCTGCTCACAAGGTTTGTATGTCCCACAGTACAAGTTGACATTGTATGTATAAACCATTTGTAATGCTATAACCTTTATGCGCATGTAAAGAATTATTTTGGCCCCACTATGTACCATTATTAGAATTCATTTTTTTCAATAAGAAGGCAGGAGCAGGGTGGAAAAAATCACCCGTCCTCCTATAAAGCCACGCAATGTGTGTAAACAATTTACGGAACTGTTACTAAACATGCTGTTTGACAAAACATGCGAGCACGACCCAGCGGTTTACTCTAAATTACTCTAAATTATTGAAGGCCCAGTAGATTATGCCGGGAAGTTTTATATTTATACGAGTATTTTTGTCACGTTAAGCTATCATCGGAATGTTCTCGTTTAAAAAAAACAGGAACCGCACGGGGGAAAAGGCAATCAGTGCCAGTGCGCCAACATAAATCCATCATTTCAGTACACAGTACACAGGGACCGAGTAAAGAATGCATAATTTCCTTCACAAGCCCTCTATACAAGCCTTCACAAGCCCCTCTAAACTTGGGCGCCATCTATCGCCGTGCGCGTGAAGCGCGCTCGCGCGCCGAACATAATGTAGTCGCCGCGTGAGACAGAGAGTCATCACCTAAATGTATTTCTTCCACCGTGGTGCTAACCAAACTTTGAGTACTGTTTTCGGAGTCCCGCTGACAGCATGATTTGCATACTTTTATCAAATCTTAGCAGAACCTTTTCACATTTTATAGCGGCTGCTGTTACGGACTCGTCCCTCTGGTTCCGAGACGGCGCGAGCGTAAACGAATTCAGTTTCCCCGATAAATTTAGCGAAAAAATTGACATCACGTGACCTACGCACCAATTAGGCTCCCGCTAACTTTGGCGGGAATACGATGTAAGGTGACCTGACGTCACGGGAACTGCAGATGAATTCCTTTTCACCGCTAAAGTTAGCCGACAAATTTACGTCACGTGACCTACGCACGGATTCAGTTTCCCGCTAAATTCAGCAAAAAAATTGCCGTCACGTGACCTATGTACCTATTAGTTTCCCCGATAAATTTGGCGGGAACATTGATGTCGGGCGATTGGACGCCACGGGACCTACAGATGAATTCAACTTCCCCGCTAAATTTAGCAGACAAATTTATGGTGCCTTACGTTGTGGGAAGTACGGACATACGCCGGGCTTACCTTCAAGGCGAAAGCCTTACTTGTCTCATTTCGCGAAAAAGCGGCGTCGTTGTGCCCGAAAGATGGCCAAACAATACGTCATCAAGCTCGCGTCACTCACGCTCACGCTCAAGTGCGGAGAGGACATCACCGCCGGAGCGCCGTGTGCAAAAGGCGCGCTTTGGACTTCATCTGTGGCCGTTGTGTGTTTCGTGCGACGGACTGTGAGGGGACCCTGTCTACATCTCCGGCCTCGACATCGGCAGCAGCGTCTAGATCCACGGCGGCTTCGGCAGGCAAACGTGGCTGTAGACGACGTCCTCTAGGACGTCATCCTCGGCGTCGTCCTAGACGCCATTCTTGACGTCGTGCTTGAGGTCATCGGAGAGGTCGTCCTCGGCGTCGTTCTAAACGTCGTCCTTGACGTCGTCGTAGAGGTCGTCCTTGGCGTCGATCTCTAGACGTTGTCCTCGACGTCATCCTTTACGTCGTTCTAAAGGTTGTCCTAGAGGTCGTCCTAGAGGTAGTTGTCGACGTCGTTCTCGACGTCCAACTAGACGCCGTCCTTAACGTTGTCCTCGATATGGGCACGGAAACGCAGATGCTTCCTGGGAAGACGTGAAGCCTTTAATACGTTTAGAAACATTACTCGAAAGCATTTTACCCGCAGGACTATAATGCCTTTCGCCTTTCCACACGTAAGCAGCCTTAAGAGTCTTCCAGTAATTTTTATATTGACAATGCTTGGTCAATCGTCAAGAACGTACAGGGATGAATTAAACAGCCACGAGCGGCGGCGCTATGGGCTTATAGCCAGAGCGCCAAGCGATAACATACGGCGCGCATGCGGAGCAGATACACCACACAGCGATATGACAATGCAAGTCACCAACACGACGTTGCTTCCCCTTTTAGTTTACAGACACTATATACAAGTGCGCAAACACTTTGTAAGGCACAAGTATAAAATGGGGTGTGTGTATGTTCATACAGCCTGGAACGTAGTCTGCCTCAACGGGCGACTTGTCTCTCAGCTGTAGACGATAAATTTATCCAGTGTGGTACAACCGCATATGGGAATAACACGACTTGTACAATTCAATTCTATTTTCACACTCAATGATACGTCAGCCTGTCTGGTGGTCTTCTGGCACGAGTCCTTCATCGAGGAAAGACGTGTGGGTGAAAGGGGCTACTTCGACTAGGTTCCTGCGCGACCGGTGTCGTCAGCCGTTTCCACTAAAGTCCCTAGACAAGAGGTTCCTACAAGTAGTGGCATTTTGAAGCGCCGAAGGCGTGACGATGCAGGTTTCAGGAAGGGAATGGTGGCGCGCAGCAGAGGTTGAACTGAATGCCGCCATTTTGTTCCAGCGGAATGCGCTTTGTCATATGTATCCCCAGACAACACCTGACATCCTCAGACTTCCTCAAAAGGTACAAACGTCCTCACGGTTTTCAAGACGTCCTCAGAGATCCTGAGAACGTCAGTCGCTCGATCATCCTAGAAACGTCCTTTCGAGGACCTCATTGAGGACGAGGGATACAAAGTTAGAGGTAACATATGACGACCTCGACGACTTGATCGCGTTTTTAGGAAACAACAATGAACAGCCATGGCGGTAGCATAATACAGTCCATGCTTACTGCTACAACCAGCCACATACAAACCCTTACATGTAGTTGTGCAAAAAGGCAGGACATCTTTAACTATAACCTTGACTCGACACAATCGCTTTAATAAAACCAGGACGCACCACGATTTACGCTAGTTTTGTTTTTAGCAGTGATCTGGTAAATTCAGTTCCATTGCGAACATCCAATCTAGGTGGACGCAAGCTACCGTCTACCAACAAGGCGTACCGTCAATGCAATTATCCACCTATCTGAGAGACCCAAATGCAACCAGAGCTGCCGATGCCAGACAGAAAAGAAATAGCCTGAGGCTGATGAGATGGCCTCACAATGTGGATGCTCGGGCTAGTTGGTAATTCGTGCTTGGATACAACAAGCGCGGATACAGTCACACTCAGGGGCACTTACGATAGGAAACAGACTCGCAGCACGTTGACTAACCCCAGTGAAGATATTTCTTCTTCCTCAAATTGTCATTCTTCTTCGCTTGGCCGTTAACGAGAAAAAATTTTAAATTTTTAAAGGCCAGGAACCAGATAGTTAATAAAGATAAATAAAAAATAAATGACATCTAAAAATAAATAAAAAATGTAAAAAATAAAATTTTTAAAAGTTTTTTATTATAATTTACTTTCTAAAAATATTTTTTAAGTTTATTTTTTTTTATTTTTCTAGTTGTCATTGATTTATTTGTTTATTATTTAATTATTAATGTTTATTGACTATTTGGTTTCTGGTGTTTAAAAATTTTAAATGTTCTCATAAACGGCGAAGGAGAAGAAGATAACGCTTATAGGAAGAATAAATATATCACTGAGTTGTTAGTCAGCGTTGCGAGTCTGTATATCCGCGCCGTTCCATCCAAATTGATGATGGCAGCAATGCAGGGCAGTGACAAAGCGTTAGTGTTTTTTTAGCATGTCGTACTTCTTCGAAATGGCGGAAAGCAGTGAACGGGCAATCTCGACGAGAAAGATGCCGCACATAAACGAATGCTTCGAGCTCGTCGACTGCGCGACAGTAGACTCGGTAGCAAGGGCATCTTCCTCGCACGAAAACCGCAACCGGCCACAACCATCCTCGGCGGTGTCTTTTTCTCCTGAGTTCGATAAAGATGTTTGTGTGTGTGCAGCACTAACATTTTCTGCTGTGACTGTCATCACAAATCAACGTTTCAGGGGCGGTGAAAGCAAATGTTGAGTGTGCAAACAAAGCTGACATGGAGACCATCATCAAAGCAGGCTGCGCCACGCTGTAGAAAAACTGAAAAAGCTGCAGCCAAAAGCCGGAGATGTTCGACATGATAATAAGTTTTCAGCATTACCTTTTTTATTATTAATGCTTATGGAATTGATTTTTTTTTTCTGGGGTCCCGCCAACGCGGTAGAGGGGCTTAGAGCGATAAACCGGGGTTCCGGTCTGCACTCGAAAAGTGACCCCCATAAGGCGGCTGCCATTGTACGCAAATGTGACCACTCGTCACATGACCAAACCAAATACGTGACGTCACAGGAAAGAT